>QVAJ01000013.1:35657-78960 GCA_003546035.1 Mixornis gularis
CCGGCCCGGGGTGTCAGCATCCCCCACCCCGGTCCCCGGCCCGGGGTGTCAGCATCCCCCATCCCGGTACCGGCCCGGGGTGTCAGCATCCCCCCGGCACCAGCTGCTGGATGCAGGAACACCCGTGGGGTGCTCTGTGCTCCTGCCCCTCACAGCTGCAGCATGAGGAGGCCGCCGGGGCCAGATGAACGAAATAACGACGGAAATACAGTAAATGACTACAACCATTTCAAACGGGATGCGGGGAGAGGRGAGCAGGGATCAGCTGATGTCCGGCACGCCTGTGGGGCCACCCTGTGCCCTGGGGATCAGGCGGGCCTGGCTGTTCTGTACAAAGGTAAAAACGTGTACCTGTGTGTACACCTCCTGTGACCCTACAGCAAGGGTTGGAGGCAGCATTGTYGACCATCTCCTCAAGGAAATGATGGGATGGGGCCAATCCCTTCAGTGACTCTSGTATCAAACTCCGTGTGGTGGCTCTGGATCTCTTAGAAACAGCCTTTTGTCTGAGGARGAGTTTTGTCCAGCTCCTACCAAAGGCTTTTGCAGGTTTGCCCAGAAGTTGAKGTGTTGGGCTGTGTGGAGGCTCTGCCACAGCTCTGGAGCTCCCAGAGGTGTCAGGTCCCTGCTGTGGCCACAGCAGAGTCTCAAGTCTCAGGAGGGCACTGAGGTGCTCAGGGTTTCTGTGACTGTGGCACAGAGCTCTGCCCGCCCAGGCTGAGCCTTCCATCTTCCCTGCATCTGCTGAGGGTGTGTGATCCATCCCTGAAACATCATCTTTTTCTGCTTGTGCACAGAACAAGGGTTTTGGCACCTAACTGCACGCTTCTGCCTGGGAAATCCCTTGCAGATATAGATGTGTGGAAAGCAGAGAGAGCAAGCAGTACAGCAGACGTAGCAGGGAAAACAAAGCTTTGCAGGCAATTTTGCCCAAGAGGGATGACTCAAGTGCGATGACTTCCTCATGTTTTCACAAATACTGTGCATAAAGACACAAACTTGGGCGTTGGAGTGCAAGCCCCTCTCCCACAGACACCTGCATGTCTTCGACACCACGTACTTTCTATTATAAGTAACAGCAACACCTTGCTTTTGAGGCAGAATTCCAAATAAAATCTCTTCTAAAATCAGCCAGCACTTGCAGACAGCTCCAACCCCCTGCAATCAATACTTTAAGTTGATGCATACACTCTGAAGAAMATGAAGCTAAATGTACCATGTCAGTTTACATAATCCAAGAGCCAATAGCCTTCACTTTCTGAGCTACCAAAAGAAAGATCTAAACTACAGAGATTTGGAGACCGGAGTTTAATCTCTGCATGTTTTGCATAATTTCTTTTTTTTTCCCCAAAAACATCTCGAAACCTTTTTTAAGGGGAGAACAAACAACTTAAAGTGTCAGAGTGTTTYAGACATGGGCTGAGAAAATGATGTGAGTTAGGAAAAATGCTGCATAAACACCCTTCTTTCTGTGTCATGCTGATTGCCTGACACGTTAGATAAGTCAGAGAAAGGCAAAAGCTTTCAGGGTCCATCATCTGAATTTGCCTCAGGACTTGAGTTTTTAGCTTTGCTTAGGTTCTTACAGCACCCAGAAGGAACAGGAGGGGAATCCTGCTGGGATTGTGGACAACCAGGGCCGATAAGCTCATGCGGGAAAAGCATGGTCTACAGCACCCTGCTCTCCCTGCCTCCTTGGAAGTGTGGCTGCTGCTTCTTCGTGTGCAACTGGAAAATRTTTTGGTGGGGAGAGCTCTTCAGGAGCCCCTGTTTAAGGACTGATTTCCACATGGCACCGTGATTTCCAAAGGCAGGTGATGGCTTCCATGGACCCTGTCAGCTTCAGGCCCTCGTTATTCCTCTGAGGCACTCTTCTGTGTAGGGCTGGATGCAAAAAAAGTTGATGGCTGGGTTGAAGACTATTGTATTAAAGATGGAAACGTTCCTTGTTGGTGTTTGTCATCTGTCGTTTGAAAAAAGTTTCCCTCAAGGGTCTGTTTCTTCCCTTGGAATGATTTCAGASAGTTACTCTGATGATGGTTTATCAGATGTATGGATGCAACAGAGATCATTGGCAACTACACGAAAAAGAATTTAAGAAAAAGGTATTTCCTATTAATTGTAACAAATATCGTGGCAACTGTCATATGAATAGCTGTTTAAAAAGTATGAGATTCAGCAATTTCATTGTTTTCAAGGAAACAAAAACCACAACAAAGCAAACCAGATGAGAACTTCCAGAAAAGAAGAAGAAACGTGCTGTCTTTTATGTAGGCACTCATTCCTTTGTTGGAATATTTACATATATACCTTTACATCTGCARATTTTTACATTTACTTTTTGCATTCCTGCACAGCTCTGCCAATCACCATGATTTTATGAGCCAAAATGAAAAGTGTAAAAGATAAGCATAAAGCAAACACTACAAAATCCCTGGGCTTGAACACTGATACAGCTGATTATTATTTTAATCTAGTGCTTCTTGGGCAGTATTTACTTACTATTTAATATTTTTTATTTAATATTTAKTTTCATTTAACCAGGTAAGCTCTCAAGAGAATGGATGCTGACTAGTCTCTTTCTAACCCCGGGCAACCACCAGGTTATCCTAAAGCCCCTGAATTTTCTGCAATGTGCTGTTAGAAACCACKCCCTGTCAAGTGCACACTAAAAGATGGATGTCACTATTTGGGGACCTTGTGGCAAGGGCAGAGGACCTGCCAGGAAAGCAAAGTCAGAGTSTGCATGGAAGGCTCACCTTTCTAGTCCATGGAACCAGGCTCTGAGGAAGAAGGGAGTGTCTCAGTGTGAATGGAAATAGCAAAAGTGACAAGGAAAAGTCAAAACAGAGTCCTCCAAAGCAATCAACGTGGCACCAATTATTTGAGAACAGAATCTGCTGCTGGGTGCTGGTCAGGGACAGAACACATGCTCTGTCTTTCCTGTTTTCACCTCCCCTGTCAGCTCGGCCCTCTAAGTTATTTCTGTACAGAGTAGTACTACTCTGTCTCCTTACTTCACTCTTCATTCTTGAATTTTCATCACAGTGTCTCTCCTAGAGCCTTCTCCTCATCCTGGGCTACTAATCTGTGGGATGATAAACCCAGGAGACAAAGCTTTTTGTGCAGTAAGCAACATTTTGGGGTTTTCTGTTCTTGGTCTGTCTGTTCAGCCTTTCTGACTGATCTCCTCTGGAACACACTGGGGCAGAGGACAGTAAAGAAGCACAGAGAGAGAAGTGTAAGTGAAGTTATTGCCCAGTGCAGGAGAAGGCTCAAGTTCCAACACCTTTAGATGGAAAAAACTATCAGAAGTAAGGTTTTAGGAGACGAAATGTCTTCCCTGCTGACAGCRCCGTAAGGAATAGCTGCAGGGCAGAATTTTAAAAACAGAGGTTGTCTTGACCTCTTCTCCAGCCTTGCATAGTGTTCAGCATGATAGATCAGGGGAAAAAAAAAAAATATTACAGTGGGGCAGACACAAAGACACGTCACCTTGCAGCAGAGATGCAACAGCACCCCTGATTTTTCCATGGCTCTGGATGACAGGAACTAGGACACTGCATTTAATACGACTGCAAGAAAGGTTTGGAAAGAGAGAGTTCAGAAAAGAGCAAYGAAATAATTAAGGGACTGGAGGGATTTGCCTATGAGGAAGATTAGAAGAACTAAATAAATATGTCTAGTTTGGCTAAGTGGTAACTAAGGAGAGGCATTCCAACCATCTACAAATATTTGACTGACACKCACACTAGGGAAGGGAAGGAAAGGAATTACTTGGCAGGAAGCAAGCAGGTATATCAGGGATGAAATTAAGAAACAGAAAACTGAGGAATTTAAGGCAAATCCTCCTGACAATGAGTTCTAATAGTCTGCAGAAAACATACCGGTGTATGTGCAATAGGAAACAGTCTTGCATTGACCAGGAGGGGGACTTCAKTGACTTGCTGGGCCTTTTCAATCTCAAATATTTATGATTCTATAATTAAGCATTATTAAATTTAATGACACGTGCCATTTTCTTTTCCCAGGAAGTTCTGACTGTTGCCTCAGGTCATAAGTGTGCAATTATTTCCYAACTAAAGGTCTTACATTTCGACGCACGAATCCTTACGAAATTAACTAGGTTGGTCTCCTTTTTTTTTTTTTCCTTTCCCTACCTTAAATTGAATTTCTATTAATCCATTTTCTCTTATTTCCAACTAGCAGCTATCTCCCCCTGTTCACAACTTATAATTCCCTCCTTATGCAAGGCAAGCCTGCACACTTACAGYTCCGTGGCTCAGTGCCTGGACCTGCTCAGCCTCAGGTTGAACTGTTCCCAAGCCCAGATGAGTACAGGGCTCTTCTTCCTCTGAGGATGAACTGCATGCAACAAAGAGGGGACAAAAAAAAAAAAAGTTACATGATATTTTCAGCTGAAAAATGCTTACAGAGCTTTGAAAGGGGATCAGGGCCGTCAAAAAGCTTTGTGTCACTGCTCACCCCAAAAATGAAAACAGGTGTTTATGTGCTATTGTCCAAGCTCCYGGGCAGCAAGTTTCCTCCACCTCTCTTYGGCAAACTCCTTGGTTTTGATSCATATCCTTGCCTGTGCCAAGATAYACTCCAAAACATCCCCTGAAAWGGGGGCAAACCTAGGCAGCCATCAGGAGGTTGTGGTCTCACGTGAGCAGTTATTTTGGGGATCCACGTGGTTTGTTCTGCCCTGTCTCAGATGGCATGTGCTGCCTGAGGTAGTTGCAGCTTTTGCTGATATTTTACCATKGGCCGTGTTGTAAATAAACTATGCGTATTAATTTGTGCCAAAGAAATAAAGGAATTACAGGCAGGAAGAGAGACGCTGTCGAAAGTCTCAGGAGGGGGAGATTTGAAGTTATCAGCACTCGAATGAGAGAGACTGGACTGAACCAACATGTTTGATGGCTGGATCATCTGCCCAGAGACGGATTTGACTCTCCAATGAACATTCCTTCTGTTTGCCTGAAAAACCTCGCTCAGAACCTGAATATGATCTACAGCCAACACTCAGACACTATTATGCTCCTTCTTAAAGTCCACTCAGGAAGAAAATAAGAATTCCAATTAGGGGCCAATGAATATCAACACCCGAACCACTGGACAAAGAAGGAATCCTGCCCCAGGGGAAATAAAAAGTATAAAAACTGGACTTCAGTGCGGGGTTTTTGGGGCGAACAAAGAGAAGACACGGTGCGGACCTGTCTCACATTTCACCCCCCAATTCGATCGAATTGTTCTTTATTGTGGCTTTGATTTTAATTGTTTCTGTACTTGCTGATACGCGAAAATAAATTTGATTTTTTTATTATTACGATTTGGCTCACCATATTTATAACAGCCGTGTTACACGCACAGTCCCTCGGGAGAGCCTGATTCTTTGTGAATTATTACCTAAATATATCCTTTGTCCAGGTAAGAGTGCTGCTTGCCTCCCGCTGTGAAAGGCAATCTGTGATGATGCCTGTTGCTTTTGTGACACTTTCCTTTGGTCTCCCCCTGCGGTGCAGCCGCATCATCAATATCTGACACTCTTGCTCCCTTCATTCTTGACTTCTCGCTTAAATCTCCTTTCTATTGTGTGTGCCGGGCTCCAGCCTCGGCCGAATGACAGTGGAGTTTCACCTGGGATGTGGTGACAGCAGGGCCTGCAGGCGCTCTGGTGTGGCACAGGAGGAGCCCCTGAAGGAGGAGATGGAGCTGCAGTCCCCTCTCCGCTCCCTGCCCTGAGTGCCTCTGATCCTGAGCCCAGGGATCCTGGCCGGGATGCGAGAGCCTGGATATCTCATCCCAGAGCGAGTAAACCCTCAGTGGAACATGCTGGGTGCTGGCATCGCAATATTCTGAGCACTAATTGCCAGAGATCTAGTTTCCAAAATCCTATCACTTTTAAGTTAACACCGCAGCAATCRGGCTGAAGTGGGATAATTAAACAAAGCACCGTCTCCTCCTCCCTCCCCCAGTCGCTCCGCAGCACTGTCTGTCATTTCACAGCTGAGATGTGGGTGGCTGATAGGAAAGCTCCATTTTTTGGAATTTGGACTAAAAATTTTGGACCAGGAAAGCTCCATTTGGGACCACAAAATCGCTGTGTGCGTTTTACAGGAGTYGTGGCTTCGGCACAGTTTCCTCACTGGGAAAGAGCCACAGGGAGCCCTGGCTGCTCCTGTGGATGATTTATCACCGAGCTGAGTCCAGCCAGAAGTCAGTGAAAAAGATGTAGGCAAAGAAAGGGAAGAAAGAATGAGAATATTTGCCCCTTCTCCCAAAGCAAGAACAGGCAAAATCTCTGTCTCTTTTTGAAACCTGCAGATTGTGAATCCAGTTTTGGCAGCCGTGATAAATGTCCTGAAGCATCTGAATACTCGGGGTATAAAAACAGGATTACTGCCTGTCAGAACTTGTCTGTCTTCTGAATATTCTGCCCAAAGCAGCAAAAAATTGAGTAATAACCTGGTACTGACAGCTCTCCATTCAGGTACAGCAACTTCAGCAACTGCCTTGCTAAAGCAATTTTAAACATTGCAGTTTTGGTCTCAAACCAAGGAGAGGAATTTTGTTCTTTCACATCCGACCAGCAAATAAAAGTGTCCTTCTCCAGATCTGGACTTTTCAGGAACATACATTATATACAGATTATATCTATATTTATATCAATATCTATGTATCTTTCCCATTTGGGAATGTCTTTTRGAGTATGTGATACAGTGAATGCCAGTTTAACCCACGTGTTGCTGAATAAGTGGAAAAAAAAATCTGGTTTTGGATTAAAAATCTAAAGCCAAGAGTTTTGTTTTCTGGATACACACTCTTCAGGAGTTTTAGTTTGTGTGCATTTTTACATTCAATAGCTAGGGTTTTTTWAATTATTATTATTTCCTAGCAGTTTTCACTGTTACAAAATGCTTTCCACTAGACATTTTCACTCTTATTTTAAGCCATTTCTGCTTCTCGCACATGTCCAGCCCCTGGGAAAACAAAACTCCCAAGTCGCACATTTTTTTGCATCATTCTGCTTATCACTCACAGAAAATAAAGAGGAAAAAAAAAACCCACTCACCATCTTCCTTGCATTTTTTTTAGGCTGTTTGCTAAACTTTTTCCTCAGTTAGATTTTTCTGAAAAAATCCCCGTGGTATCTATTGTTACCTTGTCTCTTCGGTTTGTTGATTATTTCCATAGCTCTCAGCATAGACACTGGTCAGAAAAGACAAACAAACAAACAAAYAAACTCCATATATAAAACAAAGAGCATTTTTTTTTTYCTCAGGCTTCTGAACTGTGGGTCAGGCACTCTGCACAGGTACTTTACAGAGGTAGAGGTAGTTTATATATTTGCTTTCACTCAGAGTTTGTGTTGAACAGGAAACAAAATGCATACTTCTGAGGATGCACAAAAGGAAATAACAGCTCTGCTTAYGCGTAGGAAACAAATGATTACCTTTGGGTAGAGTAAGAATGTTACAGTCCAGAATTGATGTGGTTTACATGTTATCTAAAAGAATGATGTGAAATCTTCCCTCACTGCACCTTTTTTGATGAAGATGAGATATAAGTGCACCACTGAGGCACCTGGATTCAGGACATTTGCACATTCTGTGACTCCTAGCAGGCTCCTGGCTCACTCCTCTGAAGGTAATTTCACTGTGACAGAATTTATAGGTTGTTCTGCAAAATGTAACTTTCCATTAGGAGCTGGGGGGGACAATTCTCTAGCAATYAGAACTCTTTGATAAACATTTATTTTTGTCCTTTTCATCACCTGGACAGGACTCTGCTGCAGTGCTTGGAACACCTRCCAGAGCAGATCCAGCTGCATGTCCTGTAGCTACTGGAAATCCATCCAGTGGCAGTCACTAGCAGGGATGACAGTGGTCAGACAGGCATTGCCCTTCCTTAGTGTCCTGCTCCTATATCCCAGCTCAGAGTGAAGGTCTTGTCTCCTGACTGCTCAGGCCTCCCTGGGGACAAGGCCAGCTGTTTGCTGTTTTGTATGACTTCCTCATTAATCTCCGCATTTACCTTGACAGCAATTTTTTCTTTTAAATTTTAATTTTTGTGGAGTTTCAAACTCCATAATTTCTATTCTTCCCCCGCTGCTGCCTTTTTGCAGAGCAGCTGATTTTCATTCCACCAGTTAACACAAGAGGCAGCCACCTGACAGAGGACTGGGAAAGGACTTGGGCTTTCTGTTCTAATAACCACAAGTGCCAGTAACAGGACAGGACGAGAGGCTCCAACAAAAATAAACTAATTATCAAGGACATTATTTATGCACTGGGAATTCCTAGTATATGTGGTGTCTGCTCTAATAACTTGTGGACTAATCACCTCCCTCTGCTGTAACACCTTAGGGAGAGGGCCAGCAGAGGAAGACAAATGTAAGTTCCCATCTAAAGGGAGAAGGATAAGAAGCAGCTGGAAAATCTGCAGGGAAGAGCCCTGCACATGGATAAGGAGCAGAGAGATCCATATGGACACCTGCCCCTCACCACAGCTCCTCTTGCTCCTGGCTAGACTTGTTCCACAGTGATCCATACTTAATACCAACAGGAYTGTGGCCCGTGGGGACCTGAGCATTCTGAGCTTGCTGTTCCCAGTATGGTGAAACAGAGGTGAGCACAGAGCTTTTAGCAGAAAAGGAAAAAARAAATTAAAAATAAAAAAAAAGAAAAWCTTTTCACAACATTCTTTTAAAAACGAACGGAACCATATAATTTGTCTTACATTGTAATTACTTCTCTGTTTGAGATGTTGGCTATTTTCTGCCGTTGTAATTTCACATGCTGGATAATTAGTATCCTCTGCACAGGAACAACAGGAATGACTGGGCAGCAGGAGAACTCTCTGGATGCTGCTACAATAAAATATGGTCTCATTTCTTCTCCGTGCATGACTCAAATCCAGGTGTGCAGAGGAGTAAAACTGAAAGGCCAGAATATGAAGTTAAAAACCAAAGAGAGACAGTTTGTTGAACAGTCCAGCAGAGCAAAGAAAAGCCACACTGTATAAAATTGATATGAACGTGAAACATCGGTTCAAGAGCTGATAGGAGCGTGAGCATGAAATTGGTGTTTTGAAACAATCCCCTGCAGATGACCCTTAGAATACAGCCATTGACTCCATATGGAGGCACAAGTCTGCCTCTTTCTTTCTGTGGCATCAGACACAGGACTTGAAATAACAGATCTGTGTGGAGTKCTGCCTGAAATGCCGATTTTAAAACACCGTTTAATGATTCAGTGAAAGGATGTCACAGCTGCACCCAAATTCCATTGCAGTTCTGTGGAAGCAGAGTATGATGTGCTAGGAAACAAATATTCGGTTTCCCTTCTAAAATAAATCAGTCGTTTGAGAATTACATCACAGGATTTCGARACTCTGAAATGAATATGTTGATATAAAGTTAGTGATGACTTCTTTGAAGCATTGTTCAAAATATCCTTTGCATCAGGGTTTAAATGATCTCACAAAACTCTGGATTAAAAGCTGTTACACATATTCTTTGAAATCACTGTAAGTTTTAGTTTTAAATAGGATAAGGAATTTACATTTATATGGTGTGCCGTTCCTCTCCTGTGTTACAGAATTTGTATAACTGTATCCAGTGTGAATATGGGAAATATTGCAAACAGAAGGTAAAAAAGCTTCCACAGAACATGAGCTTACTGTGATGGCAGAAAAATGGGTGCCAAGATATGCTCAGGGGAAACAAAAAGTTTCCATAACCTTTGAGTGATAAAATTTTCATTTACAGATCTGAATGGATGCCTCAATTTTCTGGCAAAGGTGCCATTCACAGAGGTTGTTGTCGTGTTGTTCTGTATTTTAAACTGGGGCAAACACCTTTCCTCATGGAATGTCCTGYCTGCTAAAAAAAATGGCAAGGAAAAGGAAAAACAGGCTATCCCTGAGCAACATTATTGTTAGGTAAAAAACTACTTTTACAGTCAGTTTTCCAGAAGTAATATACAACTCTGGGCACAGGGAGGCAACAGCCTAGACGAGTAATTACAGCTGATCTCAGCCAAATTTGAGAAATAGTTTCTTGCACGTAGCCAAGAGGAAATAAAAATTCCTCAAATCATGCCAGCCAAAAAAGGGTATAATGCAGCCTCCTATGTGGTAGAATCCAACTAGTAATATTTAAATGCAATGCTATTTTCCTATTTCTAGGAATAGAACAATTTCTAGAGTTCATGAGAACATTATGAATTTCACTATAATGAAAATCATTTTAAATTTAAACTGCAAACTAATCCTCAATACAAAGATAAAACCTAAAGAGGAAAAATAAATCTTACAGAATCCTCCTAGAATTAATATTGGATCCTCCAAGTTCAAATTACAATAATACCATCRTCAAGAGGGTCCTCAATTAACCTCATCTGACATCCCAAGAATATTTTAAGGGTTGTGAAGCATGCAAATAAAAAACTTCAATTAAAGACCGACTCCATACATTGGACAGCCTGTGAGGATAATGTGAAATTTATGTAACCAACCTGGCGCTTTGGTAAACACCCACAGATGATGGAGAGGAGACTGAAAAAATTGAGGATCAGCATCCTAAATCCTTTCTCAGGTAGAGCCTGGAAAGATTAAGAACATGTTTATGCAGGGGAGCAGGGATTCCCTTCAGATCCTTTCCATTTTGSTTTCTGCGTGTTTGGATGACCCTGCATTCGCACAGCCCAAATCTCAGCGTGCATTAACTGCTGACAGAAAATATATTCTGTGCTTCTTTTGGAACCGTGGTAGCTCCAGCGTGCATCAAGTGAAAGCATGCTGATATTCCTCGGGTGCAGCTGGGCCACAGGCAGCTCCTGCCACCAGGAGCTGCTCCCTCTGGAATGCTGGGGAGTGGCCAGGGTGAGCCCTTGGCCTGGGGAAACACAACCCAGGGGTCACCTCGGTGCCTGTCTTAGTTTGGGAAGACAGGTGTCTGCCAGGGAAAAGCCGGAGCTTCCCTTRGAATGGAGAATGTAAACCCCCTCCCTCTGAATTATTATRATTTTGAAATTAAGGCAAAGATATGGGAATAGGAATAAGAGTTCTTTACGAGGAATATTAAAAAAGTAGTAGTGCAAAGMAGCAAACTAACAAAAAAAGAAAAACACTGACATAGTCAGAATACAACCTGACAYCCTGTTGGTCAGGGTGTTGGTGGCAGCCCAATTAAGTCCTCCTAGACTGGCAGACGTGGTTCTGTTGGAGCAGAGATGATCCTGTAGAAGGGTGAGTTTCCCTCTGAAGGTCCAGTGGTGGTGAGATGGATCCGATCTTCCTCTGGGAATCCTGTGGAAAACAGGCTGTCCTGGTGTTCTGAACATCAGGTTTTATCCAGGCAGGAATGCTTGGCCCCTCCCACTGGGTGGAGCATCTCCCAGTGGGATGATGTAATGTTATCAGTCATGCAGTGAGCCTCGATGGCCCATGAACAGAAGACATCTGTGGCAGTGTTATCTCTAGCCAGGTCTGGACAGAAGGTGCCAGACATGTTAGTATCTCATTCAGACTCTGTTGTTTATTGTTTCTTATCTAAGTTACAGTCTCACACAATGTCAGCTCTGTCTAACAAGACAAGAAAAAACGKCTACTTCTGACTTGTTCCAAGGACTTTTAAACAAAAATAAGCAAAACCAATTAAAACCCAACACCTAAGTTATTTTTATTTATAACCCAGTTAAAGATCGCTCCATGTCTGCAGTGCGGGCTTTCACCAACCAGTTAGAAAAGACCGCCCAAACCTGAGAAGGAGGAGGAAGATGAGAGTGAAGRAGGACTCAGGCAATGCCCAAATCCCTCCATATTGTCCCTTATATATATATATATTACTATATTCTATATCCTAAACCCCCAAACCTTAAATATTTCCCCCTGCGACATTACACACTTCTACACAACTACACACACACACACGCTCCCAATGCTATCACTCAGCTTTGGGAGCCCTTCCCAGGGCCTCAAGCCAAAGGCAGTATCCTCCTGAGGGTCACTACCTGYYAWAGCAGAAAGYCTGATATTTTCAGCRTCCAGGGTTCCAGCAGATATCCCCCTGGAKGGAGGACGGGTTGTGGAAGAGATAAGGAATGCTGCCCCACCTGSTTTGAGCAGCTGGCCCATTAACAGAAGACACCCATCTCTCCCCCACAGAGTCACGAGGAATGGGTCATAGACATAAAGAAAAAAACCCAAACAAACCTCCCCGAGCGGTTTCRACAGATGGGAATAGAATACATCTTGAATTGAACCCAAGACACCCCCATTAACATGAGTGTGCCTTGGCACAGGGGCATCACCTGCCTGCAGTGGGACAGCCACCCCAGAGGGGAGAAGGGGAAGGGTCAGGCTGCTGGGTGAGGAAACGTGGCTGCAAGGCTCTCTCCTCAGGTGGATGATTTGCTGAGGGGTCAGCACGGGGTTTTTCTGCTCTTCTGCACTCAAGTGAGAGCCCAGCATGAATCTTTTTACACCACTGRAATAAAACCTGCCAGCACTTTGCATAGGCGGCTTGTTAGTACTGAGAAACTCATCTGGGCTTGTGGCTATTTTTTTCCCCTTACTTTTCTTACTTTCAACTTTCCTTATGTTTCTATGTCAACGTAGCAAATATTAGCTCTTTTGACACACCTCCAGGACCTGTTTCCCTGTGTATCTGCTGGAGACTTGTAGCTGTTTGAAGTTTTAACCTTTCCTCAGTGACTGTGGCRGGGAAAACACTACTTAGACTTGCTGCTTGTTGTGTGCATTTAAAATTTCCTGCTCCCACTGTGAATATCAAACGGGTGTTCGTATGGATTTGCACAAACCCTGTTTGATTTCATGCATGATGATAACCCTTTCCCCTAAATGTTCAAGTATTTTTTGCCTGTTCAAACCTAGAAATATTGGTTAAAAAAGATGGTGAGAATGCAGCAGTTCACTGTATCTCAGCTATCCATCCCTCCTCCACTGGTCTGTTTCCCCCCTTCTGCCATCTGACACATATTTCCTCCTTCCACTCGTTTGGCTTCTCCCAGCAGGAAATCTTCTCTTACCAGAGCATTCTTAAAATGTGACTGCTGCCTCCTGCCTTTTCATGCAATTAAAAAAAAAAAAAAAAAAAAAAAAAGAAGAAAAGATAAACACTGTCTCCCTACCCCCCAAAAAACCTATTAATAGAAGTCTACTTACTGTGCACAGTTCAAACTAAGAATAGTGTTAAGTACTACATCCTAATTAGCAGAGCACAGTAATGCTCTCATTTTAATCAATGGGTTTTGAAGTTCCAGCTTCCATGGCATGCGATGGAATACATTTCAGAATGCAGCACCACAGAGCTCTGTGGCATATTTCATAGGCATTTTCTTCCCCAATTACAAAGGGCAGGACTGCTGTAGCAGAAACGTATTTTTGAGGCTTTTTTTTTTCCCAGGATAAAACTTAGCGGTGCAGCTGGAAATCAGCTCTGCATAAGAAATGCACAGACTTAGGGAGCAGAGAGGCAGGAGGCTCTGGGCATCGTTAACCCCTGGTGTTCTGACAGTTATTTCCAAACACAGTGGCTGCCTCTGTGTCCTTTGCGCCTGTCCTTGAGAGGTGTGAGGTGAACTGTCTTGGRCAGCAAATCCAAGGTGATAAGAGTTCATGGCAACAGGAGGTGTAAAGGCTGCACCTTTTTTCTCTTTTCTTTGAGAATTAATAATTTTGAAATGTTGCACCGTCACGGCCCCTGTGATCCTTTTTTGTCTTCGGTGGTTTCCTTTAGGAAAGGAGGTTCATCCAAGGAAATTTTCGTTCCACCTTCCTGTCTGTCTTTCCTCCTTCCCTTTCCACAATCTCTCAACTGACAATAGCATTGCAGCCAAATTTGGCAAAGAGCATGAGGTTTCAAAAATTCAGCAGCCTTTTTGGGAAAATGCAGAGCTGGTGGGAGACTGAAACGTGCTGAAGGACAGGGTGGCTCAACCCACAGCCTTTGTGCACAGATCTTTGGGAAACCCAGCCTCGTTTCTACCCGTGGATGTGGAACAAGACCGTGGTTGCAACCTGTGTAATTCTGCACAGCTTCTTGGAGCAGTTACGTCTTCTAAATAGTTATATCTTCCTAATCGTTTTGCAAAAAATAAACATTTAGTTTATTCATCTGAGCTATGCTTTTTATGAAGCTCATGATGTTAGGTACATAAAAGAAAAAAGTACATTTCCCATACTTTAGATTTTTTCATGGTCTGATAGGCTAATATTAAAACAAAATGGGATAACATACCACAGACAATGAAAACAATTTTCCCCCACTTTAAAAGGGTCTTTTTTCAATACCCTTGCACATTCACAAAGCATTCTGTGAACTCCTTAAGTAATAATGTACTAAAGTTTGTGAAATGCACAAGAAAATGCTACACACAAAAAAGAAGATAAAATAAAAAGGAAGGGAAATCATATACCTCTGAATTTTTTATCGTCTTCCACGTAGACCACAAGAGTCTTCTCTGATTAAGTGATTAAGTGTCCAGGGAAAATGTGATTTTGAGGAAGGAGTTCCTCTCCATTTCTCTGCCCTCTCAGCTGTTCAAAAGATCGGACACACAATTATGTGAGAAGGGCAGGAGCTGCCCAGCAGCTACTTACGGTGCCATGTCACCTGCCCTCAGCTTTATAAACCTTCCACCACCCTCCACCAGTTCAGGTGATAGCTAAATCGCTCCCGCCTGTGGTTTTTATTATTTAGAAAAAGGCAGGAGAGTGTCAGCAGGGTCTGCCAGGATGAAGGTTCAGTCATCTCTGTTAATGTGCTCAAGGTGATGGGAACGCTGCCGTCGGTTTCGCTGGAGGAAAACGGGTCTGGCCCGGCAGGGAGCAGTGCACCTTGTGCTCCTGCTGATCCTCCCACCRGGGCTGTGAGGAAGCACAAGGGCCACAACAAAGCACAAGGCCAAAGTTCTTACCCAGGCTGGTCTGACTCTGAGCTCTGGATGGCAGAGCTGAGGCCAGCAGATGGCAAGAGGTGGAATGCATCCCCTCCTCCCTGCCTGACACGCACTGGTAGAGGCCAGCGGTGCCACACTGGACAMTTCTCAATCAAAACAGCTTGAAAAACCACCAAATTGTCAAATGGGCAGATCTAGGAATGGATACGTGAGGATTTTGTCCCAGAATTGCAGTTGCAGAGAGGAGGATTCACAGCACACCAAAGAAAGGGGGAAAAAAAATAAAAAAAATCACAATGCTTATYGCCTACGCACAAAAAATAAATCAGAGTGGGTGGGGAGGTGGAAGCAAATGCACTGAGACAGATATAGTGCAGTGCTGAATATGCARCTGCTAAAGGGGTCACACTTTTGTGCAAACCAAGCAGGTCACTTCGGCAGGCCTGAGAGAAGCTATTTCTGCTGATTTTCAAAGCCAACTGTCCCTTTTTGAGCATTATTCCCCTGCCCTCCCTTATACYCATTTGCACAGTGACTCTTCTCCCATATTTTTGTACCTGTAACTGCTTATTGTGTGATATCATCTGATACTCACTAGAAATAAAAATAAATTGAGTGAATAGATTAAAAAAAAAAGATCCGGACCCTAAAATTTGCCGATTTAAATTAGGTTAAGAAGAAGAGTTCAAGGTAAGATAAAAGTAAATTAGATGAAAACCA
Source organism: Mixornis gularis (assembly GCA_003546035.1). Lineage (NCBI taxonomy): Eukaryota > Metazoa > Chordata > Aves > Passeriformes > Timaliidae > Mixornis > Mixornis gularis. Next base: position 51,308 of record QVAJ01000013.1, read on the forward strand.
AGATGAAATCTCTGCCCAAGAGATCTCCTCCACACTCTAGAGAAAGGAGAGCCAACTCTCTTGCCCAAACGAGGAATCAACTTTTATGCAGTGGCCAATATCATAGAACATTTTTTTTTCTGTCTAGTTCTCTAGTTCTTAGGAAGATCCTCCCACCAGGCACAGATGTAATCAGACAAGTTTTAATCTTTTCTTGCAAGCCAGTCCCCTCAGCAATCACCAGCATTGCATTTCTTTGATTTCTTTTCCAACTGCTCTGCAACATCAAGGGGAGGGTTTGTCCAGCCCCACACCCTGTGTTCTAAGGGCCAGCTCCCTCCTGCATCACCCGAGGGCCTTTAGCAAGAAACATTAAACACTCTGCAGAATCAACCAAGATTTTCCATTTCGCCATGAGCAGAACTATTGTTCCATCCTGAGTAGGGGTATGATGGCTCTTCACAGGCAGCCTGAAAAAAGAAAAATAAAATACAATGCAAAAATGGCTGTTTTGCTGTGATGCTGCATTGCAGATTCACATCTAATTTCTGCCATTATTATCCACTCAGTCTTTTTCAACATCGCTGTTTTCCAGGTTTTTCCTCCCACTGAATCTGTGTGTTTGATTAATGTTTTCCCAGATGTCTGAACCTGGGGAAAAAAAGGCACTTTTGGTCTCATTTTGTTAAGTGTTAGGAATCTCTTTGATGATCCATAACTAATTTTACTGTACTTGTCACAAAGCAGATGTGTGGCAATTCTCCCCATAGCAAACTGGATTGGATCATTACAAACTCCAGAGTTCCCTTTTCTATTTCCCCCCCCTTTTTTGTGTTTATTTTTTCATTAGTAATTAACCTTCACAGCTTATCATGTTCTCTTTCAATGGCTTATTGAACACATTTGACTCAGGAGTTATGCTTTTGATCCAAGCACATTTTATCCTCTATTTTCAGTTTCATTCCTTTGTAGAATGCCAGGCCAGGATGCAGTTTGAGGAGCACAGTTCTTCATTTTGGCTATTTTATCTCAATCATTTAGTGCATTAACCCTCCCTGTTTCTAATTTATCTGGAAGATTTTTGCATTCAAAGGATGGAGAGTCTTTAAACATCAAGAAGAAGAACTATTAATACGAAAAAATGTACATAATTCCCACTTAAAGAAGGTKTACTCTGTCATCTCTGACTCAGCGCTCATAATTTGCAACAGGCTCACAGCTAATCTTTATTTCAGCCCTCTCTCCTGGAGAGGTAGAAATCACCTGTGATTTTYCCCCTCTTGTTTCTGATAACCTTCACCTATCCCAACAACAGAGAGATGCTACTGAATCTGACAAGGGGAGGAATTTATTCAGCTGCCTGAAAAGAAACTGCCCCTTTGTGACTGTACAGAAAACACAACTGTTGAGATCCACAGAGCAGCTGTGGCTGGAAGGCACCTCTGGAAGTTGTCAAGTCCAACCCTCAGCTCAAAGCAGAGTCACCTACAGACACGATGCCCAGGTGGGGTTTGAATATCTCCAATGACAGAGACTGAGCAGCCTCTCTGGGCAGCCTGTGACTGTGTTCAAGCACTCTCACAGTGGAAAAAAAACCCCAAACACCCAAAACAACCAACCCAAAGGGACTTTCTTTTTCTTTTGTTTGAAAAGAATGTTTTATACCTCAAATTGTGCCCATTTACTACTTTTGAAAGTCACGTCTCATTACACTCACAGAACAGATTTCTTGCCGAGGTGTATTCTGCAGGAAAAATAAATCAGCTACAAAAAGTGCACCTGTTTTTCTGCAGAAAGTGACAAACTGCACTTGTAACACCAACCTAGATATCTGTACTACTGGACAGATCAAAACCCTTATGAAACAAAAACAGTGTCTTATTCACTTTAGTGCACGAGACAGATGCACTGGCTATACACAGAAATAAAGGAATTATTTGCCAGTGAAGTTTGGAATAAAAGCCATAGAATAATTTATATCATAGTGGATATTAAGAGAGAAATTACAGCATTGTTCTTGTGCTTTCTTCTAAAACTTTAGGAGAATTTACTTGTTTGGTTCCTACTCTTAAGATTCCTTTCAGTGAGAGGTGCAGGTGCACATGTGTAGAGTTGCATGCACATTAGGACTCTGGAGAAAACACAGGTGAAATTTAGAAAAATTTAGTGTTTGTGTCTCAAAACTGAACATGGGAGAAGCCAGGAGGAGTCTCTGGTACAGCATTTGAACTTGTGTCAACTACCAAAATATTATCACGCTCAAATAACTGCAAAACTAAAACTTGGTGAAGTTCCATGATTGCACACCCATTGCTTCTGGTCCCTTCCTCAGAAAGTCCTTAGGGCCTAGCTGAGCATTCACCTGGCATTCAAGGGGYTCTCCTTCCTTCAATGAAGAAATACCAGCCATCTGTCTGTACCTAAATTTTTTTCAAGGGTCGTTCTATTTACCTTCAGCAGGTAAATTGCACTGGGCAGACCTTCTGCAATAATGGCCCAGAGATCCTACCTGCTCAGAGGGTAAAGTTGGGTTTTGTGTTAAAGGCAGACGAGTTAACAACTCACTGGCCTCCCTGGGACTGAATATTGATGATATTTCCTTCCTTTGTCCACAGACCTTTCCTTACTATGACTTGTAAAGCTGTGTCCCTCCCTGGGGAGTGCTGCASCCTTTCCAGCCTTTGGGGCTGACTGCTCCTGGCCCCTCATTTGGGCAATCCAACAGCCCCATCCTCTACACACAGTGATGCTTTATAGGACAGGGGCCAAGGAGCACTGGCTGTGTTTCCCATCTGGATAGCCAGGCAGGAGCTGGGCTTTGGAATATGTCAACATGCACACCTTCCCCTCAGCCCAGGCACAGCACATGGCTGGAAATGAGTAATTGGTGTAATGGGTGATTTCATTTTGGCAACTAAAGTTGGAGCTCTGGCAGGGACAAAGGTATCACCTTCTCTTTGGAGGTTAGTCAGGTGCAGGATGAAATTCCTGTTCCAAAAAGGAAAGGCAAGCCTGCAAAAAATGCAAGAGGTTGACTAATAGATTCTACCTTTTGCCAGAGAGACACCTGAATTTTACTCTCCTGATGTAAAATGAGGTTCTTCATGATATTTCAGAAACTATGGTCCCCGGGGGTGCTCTGAAACTGTTGGACAAAATACCTTGGGAGGACATGCAGAAACAGGAAGTGTTAACAGKTTTTGCTGGGGTTTTTTTGGTTTTTTTTTGTTTTTTCCTATGGAGTTTKTTTTGTTTCAATTTTTGGGTGTTTTTTCTTTTTTTCAGTGGATTTGACAGTGGGTGGAAAACGGTGACTCAGACATTGTCACARTGTTGAAACTCATCTCTCTGGAAGGGTGTAACGCCGTGTGTGCTGTGGGAGAAGGGGATGGCATGAGGGGAGGGAAGAGGAGAGAATGAGGTGCCATTTCTTGGATTAGAGCTTTTGTAAGCTTCCAGAAKAGAGGAAATTCAGATGTTTAGCTGGCAGCAGTTGGTGATGAGGGAAGGGCCCTGGCTCAGATCCTTGTTGGGCTCAGGGAGCAGTTTCCCTCCATCTGTTAGGAGCTTCTGATTAGATGAGGTAGGTTAAATCTTTTTTCCCTCCGCTCTTCCCTTCCCAATGGTTGTGAAATCATTTATTCCTGTTGCTGGGAGCAWAGAGAAGAGAAATGAAACCACAAAGCCAGTGCAGGGCTTGTTAGACCCTTTGCAGGTTGCAGAGGCTGGAAAGAGATGATTAGAGTTATTGAAGATTGATGGAAGTGATAAGATTGGTGAAAGGACACAGAAAGGAGCAAGGAATGACATGTTTGCTTAATGGGATATCTTAAGTTTCTCTGTCAGGCTGTCTTGTTTGCAATCTGCTTAATATTTGCTCGTGTCTTCTAAAAATGGTGGCTTCTTGTACATTTTCTAAAAAACAGTGTTTTGGGAAAGGGCAAATTTATATCTCCAAGTGTGTGGATTGGTGCAGAGAAAGAGGWGCTACTACACACATTCCACGGGCCRGAGTGGCCTGTGTCTSAAGGCCACGCTGAAGTAAAATCAACTGCACCGTGTTACAGTGATGTTTTCCACCCACAGGCACTTCTGAGCTGACTGCCAYAGTGATTAAACTGAGATTGCTCAGGATTGGAAACAGAGGCCAGTACAAGCTCTTCGGGCAGCAGTGCTCTGACATCAAGCTCTGGCAAGTTTTAGAGCAATAAAGCAGACGCACGATTACAAAAATTTTAAAAAATCAGACCCTCAAAACAAACAAACAAAGACACTGGCAAAAGCCCTCCAGCAAATCCCAAATATATACAGGCACACAGACCAAATAAAAAATAATAACAAAAAAAATATTTCTGAAGGAAAAGAGGAACCTTTCTTCATTCCTCTTCTAACCTCTTCTCTCTTTTCACCTTCTGTGACTATTCTGGGACTCCTTACCTCCCCTGCCATGGTATTTATTGATCCATCTCCTGTTAGGGCATTAAACCCCCTACTACACAGCACAACAGGCTGCTCTATTTGTGTGGCAGCCCCTTGTTAATTCCCCAACCGTTGTCTGGCCTGGCACAAAACAGAAAGAAAAGGAATCCACGAGCATCCCACAGCCCAGGGCAGCATCCTTTCACCAGGGGCTGCCTCCCTGCCTCCCTCTGCTTTGCCAGCCCAGCAGTTTGTGCTGCTGGCTCTGCCTGCTCCATCCAGGTGTCACCCCAGGAGCACAAGTGACAGCAGCCCCTTCTCTGTGAGAGGGAAAAKGAGTTTTGTGATGTGGGTTCGACATCACCAAACCAGCAGCTTTCCCACSGGGGACTGGCCAGAAATTAGGCTGAGTTTATGCAAGGCCCAGTTAAAGCTGGTTGCTTTTTTTCAATTCAGATTTGTTATTAGGTTATTACAGTCACAAGCTTTCTTAAATGGAAATAAAAATCTATATTTTTTTCTGTCTTAATCAGTGGAAATAGGCAGCTGTGAAAAGCTGAACATTTCTTTCTTACTGTCATAGAATCAAAGAAAGTTTTGGGTTAGAGGGGTCCTTAGAGAKCATTCAGTTCTAACCCTCCTGCYGTGGGCAGGGGCACCTTCCACTATATCCCAGGTTGCTCAAAGCTCCATCCAGCCTGGTTTTGKACACTTCCAGGGATGGAGCAGCCACAACTTCTTTGGTCAATCTGYTCCAGTSCCTCACCACCCTCACAGTAAARAWTTTCTTTATAACATCTTCTCTAAATCTGTGTATTTCAATTCAAACCTGCTACCTCTGTTCCTATCAGCAGATTTCCTGATAAACCATCCTTTCCCTGTCTTTCCTGTTGGAAGGGCACCACAAAGCCTCACAAGGTTTTTAAAGTTAAATACTCCTCTACCCACAAGACTGGAAAACCAGGATGGCCAAGAGAGCTCCCATGAAGCATTTTTCCACTGTGCTCATTTATAACCCAAACTAGCTGATTTGCATCTCAATTTRCATATATCCCAGAGTGCTTCATTCCATTGATTAGCCATCAGTGCGTTTACATTTCCATCAGTTCCATCAGTTGCAGTGGTAGGGCACAGTGACCTTACAAACACCTTGTCAAAGCCTTTTGTGTCAAAACAGCACAACCTCAGAAATGCACCATCAAAACATCCCYGTCACCCAGTGTCAAAACAGCTTCATCACAGAGCCCAAGCACATTCAGATCCAACAAATTAACATATCAAGGCTCTGTGGCTTTAACATCCAAATAAAAAACAAAAACCTAATGCCTTCYCCGCGAAAAGAAAATTGTTCTTATTCCCATTTCCCACTGCTAATTAACAAAGTTCCTATCTACTCATCTACTGGGGTGTCTCTGGGGTGACTATTTATTTTTTATTTATTTTTTTTTTCTGACAGTGTCACTGAAGTGACCGACATTTTCATTTAGCCAAACTTGCAAAAAAATGGCTGGAAGAGGTTTCTGGGAACTTGGCCTCAGTGATTGGCAAGGTACTAACATTCCTGCTTGGGTACAAGACTATTCAACAAAGTGAACATCACAACAGAAAATCTTTGCAAACAAAGCCAATATACAGTTCTGAACCATCTCCTATTGCATTTAAATCATCTCATTGTCCAATTTTCATGCCAGGCCTATCTTAGTGCTTGGTTTCACTGCAAGTGACTAGATAAACTGGGAAGGGAGAAGCACACTGCTTTTTTCTCTTTTTTCTTTTTTTCTTTTTTGTAATTTAAAGGAAATAAGATAAACCCCAAAGATTAAATCTAACTGTTTAAAAACCACAGTCTCAGTGCTTCCCTCATCCTCCTGCCCATCTGCATACCAGGCAGAAAAAGTATGCATGACCACACAGTTTCACACCAGTGCAACTGAATCCATGTGAATCCCATCATTTGAATTTTAAAGCCTCTCAGCCTCTGCTTTGTTTCTAAGGGAGGTTTTTAGGAGCTCATCCCATCACTGGACAGCTTGCTTAAGTGTAAACATAAGTAGCATCCAAATATACGAGCAGTCAGGACAGCAATGTTTGGTGTATTSTTGAATTAGGACATGCACAGACAACCCACTGGAAATGCAATATTGCACTCAGCTAATCTGGTGTGTCAGCACTGCAAATATTCCTGTTCAGGCAGCACTCACAACTTCAGGCAATGACTTTCTTAATAGGTAAAACATTCGAATGCAGAATAAATAAATATAAATCAGCTGGTTACATCCTTCCCATTATTTTTTTTTTTCTTCAGGACATTAGCTAACAACCAAAGCAATTAAATTTACAATCAAGAGGAAGGCCAGAGGCACTGGGCTCTTGACAAACTGACCTTGTAGTGGAGACACCATGTCACAGCCATTAGCACCGGGGCAGGGTCTGTTGCATTTTGCTCTGTTTCCCACGAGGAGTCATCTCTGTGGCAGCACAGGGTGAGACCATGGATTCACATTGATTATATCAAGGCAGAACAAATCAGAAGCAGCAGTTGCAAATTTGTAGAAAGAGACCTGGCTGGTGCATTACTGTAATCCCCAAGAAAAGCAGCTGGGGGCATGACCAYGTACCTTGATCTTGTATAAATGTCTTTTGTTTAATTTTTCAGATTGGGTCAATTCCAAAAGTAATTCTTTTGAACTATGTGATTTTTATTTTCCATTAGAGATGTCCAGTAATTCCCATGTGAGCTCTGTCCTTAAAAATAACGTCTCAGTATATAGGAGATACTCCCCCTATTTTAAATAAGAAGGCTTCTTCAGAATTCATGAACTTCTTGAGTGTGACAGATGTGATGAGATGGAAAAACAATTCACTCTGCTATAATTGTGGCCTTTAGTTTATACTTAACTATGCTTTGATGGATTGCTGTATTTATTCATACTTCCATTTTCTAAACGGTAAAATAGTGACTCGAAATCTGCAGTCTGAGGACTAATCTCAGGATTTCTATGGCCAGTATCACAGCACTAAACTCTCTTCATGTTAACGTTCCCTGTTTTCATCTGCTTGTCCAAGTTCTCCACTGAAAACAAGACGTGCAAAACCAATTTAAAGTCAAKGGGGGAAGTGCTTCAGATTCCCTCTCTGGCAGAAGCTTCTGCTGCCTGAGAGTTGGAAAGGGAACAGGAGCTGTTTTCGTAGGTTGATATGACCTGAGAGAATCAGATGAAGTCACACACGTGTGTGTAAAAATCTGTGAAGAGCACTGTGGAGCACTACAATACAGATTAGGGGGGAAAAGAAAAAAAAAGAAGAAAAAGAACTGAAGTGGTTGGGTGAGGAGTCAGAAGAGAGAACACATATGAAGGAATAAAAAGCAGGGCCAATTTGTTCCTATGGAGCTTTGATTCCATTCGATTTCTGTTATCCAAAGAAGGATGGCAGAGGGACCTGAGCRGGCTTGGCAGGAGGGGTGAGAGGAGAACGCAGGGCTGCATTCCCAGCACTTCCAAAGAAGGAAGTTGCAATGCCTGCTAACAGTGAAATGGTGAAAAGCTGCTGATACCATCAGGCATCCCAGAGAAATACTGATAGAAAAGCTGCCTTGAAGGATATCAGCAGAGGAAGAAGCACATTTACAATGCACTTGATCACCTAAATTCTCTGCAAATACAGAGCAGGAGTATCAGCAGCCCTCTGTGACTGAATCACYTGGACCTGAGGTTTCAGCACTGTGGGAGTCACTCTGTCACAGCTCTGGGGCTGCTGCAGAAACATCAGCTGCTCACAGTGTGCCAGACTCACAGTGCAGTGCCAGACTGCAGAGTCAGTCCTTGACATAAGAAATCCTCTTGGCAGCAGGAACCAGGCAAACTGAAGACGTTTTTAGCATTCTTACAATTCATGGCATAAATTGCTTCTACCCRAATTCGTTCCAAGCAGTTGAAGGGCTCTGTACACAGGGCACCTCTGTGCTGCCACTGGACACTTTGGGATTCACTCTCCAACCAGAGGGCAGCTGCCTCTGTGGCATAATCACCACAACCAGAAAGTGGGAAGACATTCTCAGAATAAATGAACTTTCAAGATACGTTGGTCCAAGTTGCACTGGCTCCTTGATTTGATCATTGAACTGGAAACGTAATCAAGAAACTCGGTGTCACCTCTCTGTCCATGCCAGGGGAATTATTCCAGTGGAACACAAAGTTGGGCAGAATTCCAGGTGGCTGGCCTGATGGTGGTAAAACACAGTGCTCTTGTTTAAAGGTGTGCAGTGAGCTGTTTGCTCTGGCCACCAGTTGGAAGCGGCGGTGACATGATGACATTTCCACATGGGCCACTCTTGGAGAGCAAACCACACTACCAACACTTCACAGAGCCACAATGTCCCAAAAATACTGGCAATGGCGGCAGGAGACAGAGATAAACTCTCTGGACTTTGGTAAAAAATAGGAAAAAAAMCCCCAAAAACTTAAATCCTGAACATGCTCCAGTGACATTCCACCATCATAGCTGTTGCAGGCAATTTCTCCTCTAGGCTGATATTTTAGCTCAGCCTGCTTAAGTCTTCAGAGGCTGCAGTGACAGGCAAAAAGTCTAATTACCATGTTTAGTTTGCTCCTTTTAGCGTGCTCTGCAGGCTCTGTCATCCTTTCACTGTGACAAGAAGTTGGGTGGGTTTTTTTTCTTGTAGCGAGTTCTTGACTATTCTTGTTAAAGAAATACTGCAGCAGAGATTCCTTTGATTGTTTGGTTGTGTTTAACTTGCCATTAATGCTGTTCTCCTGTGAAACTTCTTCCTCTGTGTTTACTTTCATACATCTGGTGGAGAAATGTATTTGCTTTTTTTGTTGTTTGTTTGTTTATTGTCACACACAAGAGAAGCATCCATAAATCAAATGCYTTGTCCCTCGGGCTTTTCTTGTCTTGTTTTTGTGCCGTATCAAAAATTTCAATAAAAAACGTTAAGTAATAATCCTATAAAGACAAGAAAGTGGAATGTGGCACAGTGACAAATTGCTGGGAGTTGTATATAAAATAATTTTTGGAGAAATAGATGAATTCTCATTTTAGTTAATTTCTTCCTTCTTTATTTCTTTTTCCATCTTGAAGATTGCATGATTTTGATTTACAGAATCGTATATCTGTGAAGCACAATCTCTTGAACCAGAGTAAGGATGGATAAAACTTCTAAGGAATGTAAGAGACCCAGTTGTATCCAACATATCCTCATTTTGAATCTGATTTCAGTTATTTCTTCTTGTTGTTACAAAAGACATATCTTAACAAGCATGGATGCTTGCAGAGGCAGTAGACAAAAATCATCATGAGACAGATATCTTACTACCAAAAAAAGGAGTAAAAAGTCACCTAATTGTATATTATTGCAGATTGCACATCAGTGGGGCACAGAACTGCAGTATGCAAAATATTAATATTTGTCCATTAATATAACGGAGAAAGGTATGATAAAGAAGGGAAGGATGCAAAACAATCCTAAACTTGTGAAGATACGAAGCGACAGAGGTGGGAAATGAGAAGCACTGAAATAACTTTGCATTTTCTGCTGTGAAATCAAAAGACCAAAAGCTTAATCACACTGTCAGTCAGTAACCAGTCTAGTGCAACAGGGAAAAAAGCAGAGATGAGAATGGAAATTTTAACAATGGTACAATATCTTATAATTTTTTTTTTGATCCTTTGAATCCAGCCAACATACACCTGACTCTKCTCCTTCTAGTGTCTCTCTTTTTKGGGGGGGGGTGTTTTTTGTGGTTGTATGCAAGACTTTATGCCATCCCAAGCAATTTTGGCTGAAATGTGACACGGCTTTTCTACCCCTTTGTTGTCTTCTCCATCCACTGCCTGTATCCTGCCTGTGCAACTCCAAACCAAATCCATCCCCACTTCCCTGCAGCACTAAACACACTAAAGGGCTGTGTGTGACTGAATAATCAGAGTAGGTGTGGCAGCAGTGACACTGGTGTTGGCTTTTGGGATTACAGCAATAAACCTTGCAGAGCTCCTACCCATAAAACCAGCCTCTGTTCTGTGATATTAAAACCAGAGTTGATCACCTGGCTCCTCTCTGTTTTTGTGTTCAGAGATTAAGAACTGACACAAAGACATTAAACCCTATGCTGGATATTATGGAAATGATGGCTTCTGATCAGTTCAGCCATGCCTTTGATCAAAACACTTATATTTGCCTAATTGTAGAGCTAATTATGGTGTTTATTATTATAAACACCACATCTACTGCTTTACTGCCCTGCTATGCACTTCAAAAAAGGACTGARATAGCCAACCAAAAAAAGGAAGTTTGTACTAAACACATAAACAAGCCAAATGCAACAAGAAACTTCTAAGGAAAGTCACAGCGCTGAGTAATCAGCACCCACAGCCAAAAAGKTCTTTACAAAATTTCACTCAGTTATTTGTAATGAGTTTTCAACAAGAAACTTCTAAGGAAAGTCACAGCGCTGAGTAAWCAGCGCCCACAGCCAAAAATTCCTTACAAATTTTCACTCAGTTATTTGTAATGAGTTTTCACTGCTTTATATATCCTTTTTTCTTCTCAGCAGCAGGTAGGGCATGCCTTTTTGGGTTCCTTTTTGTTTGTTTGTTTTTAAACTACTGGAGAYGTCTGCAGAAAAGAGAACTCCCAAGTCCTCTCTGTTTGAAGCAGTTATTTATGGATTTGCTGTTTTGGATGTTTGTGCTTGGAGCGCTTGGTTGGCCATCCAGTTGTCACCAAAAATGCAGTAGGAATAAAGTGTCAAGTCTCAGAAAGACTCCTATGTGTGTGGGTATTTTTAAGTGCCTGAAATCTCATTTTTAAGCTTTCAGCTTCAAAGATCCACTTACCCTTCGACAGTTGCATTCATATGAGCACAGTTCTGAGTAGAAGAGTTTATTCCTTATTTTGATGTAGGATCAGTCCTGCTGTTTCATCTGAACCTTATCCCCTGTCATGTAGCAGACCTGACAGGATGACAAAAATAAAGGCTTTAGTGCTAACAAACTTTGTTTGTTCTCCCTCTTGACTTCCCGAGTGCCACTGCTATTTATTTAAAAGGAGAAGAGATCAAGCACATATAMAATATTTAAAAATAACAATCTGTGAAGAAAAAGAAAGCGTRCAAACAAACCAACCAACCAAAACTGCAGCAAAAGTACAATTTGCAGCACTGCTAAAGAACAGGGATTCASTTGGGGTGATGCTGTGCTGCTTGCAAACATCTTTACCCCATGAGCTGTGAGGACAGCAAGAAATAATGTGCAGTGATGGTGACGTGTATGGAAGGAATCAATCCCTATTTCACCTTTGGGGACTATCTTTGGGAGCATCTGCTTTATTCTGTTCCAGGCTGGTTCAGGCTGTGCAGGCAGGCAGTTTTAACAGAAGGACAACACAGCATCATTTGTAATGTTACCTGTGATCTTGGGCACAGCTTCCAAATTGGAAGGTCGATGGCAGGAGCTGAGGATGCAAGAAACTGCCCTTAAAGGGGAATGGAGCAGCTGGCTTTGTGTGGCTGGGTGGTGCAGCTATTTCTCAGGCCCTATTTTCCTGTACTTCATAGTATCTGAAAAGAGAATACTCTGGAGTTAATAGAAGATTTGTCATTAACTGCAATGGGACCAARACTTCATAAATACGTTTGTTTCTTCTGTTGACTAGATTGTTATTATTGCTTTCAATGTGGCATCTTAAGGTTGATGCCTGCACCTCACGAGATTAAACTGGCCTCTGCATTGTAGAGAATATAACTTCTCCTTGCTGGCCACTCTGCTCCCTCACATRGATGATCAGAGAAGCAAGTCCTGCTGTAGCAACTTAGGTTGCCCAGAATACCCTTATTTTGGCAGGATCTTATGGGAGAGGGGCTGTGTTTTATTGGGGAAGGTGTTGCAGCAGGAAAGTGATCAGATTTTGAAGTGCATAAGCTCTTCTGCTCTGATGAGAGCAGGCACTTCTCATATCCTTAGACAAAGATCACAGGTATTTACAAAATCACAGCATGTAGATGTGATAGAACACTCAGGATGGAGATGGTCCTATTAAAAAGTCCTGTAATCAAATCACTGTAGATCTGTTGGAAGCACAAAGGAGGGAAAGCAGGGTTAAGACTGTGGARTAGCCTCGCAGTCAGAGAAGTCTTAGACTTAAATCTGTGAGCTGAATTTGGAGATCATCTTAAAGAGAGGCAGCAGATAAGGCAGATTAACCCTTAAATTATTGCTTGCTGTGAGGAGCAGTCTGCAGATCAAAGACTTCAAGTCATTGGAGAAGTTTCTTTTACAAACAGCCTGAGAGTGAGACAGAGGTGAGCTGGTGCTGGCCCTAGTTAGCTCCAATTCCCCCAGAAAACTGCTCAGTCCCAAGGACTGAGAGGTACTTGGCAGCAGCAATCAATATGATGCAGTGGTTCTTTGATTGCCACACAAAAGTTCAACGACTAAACTTAAATGCAGAATCTCAGAGCAAATGTTTSAGAAATTTCAATTGTGTTAAAGAGGATTAACTAGTAACATTGCCTTAAMTTTAAAAAGCACAGGTACGTAGTGGTGGGCTAGAATGTATCTAAGCCAATGTTATTAAAACTGCACTTRTAGGCCATTCATTTATTTGAAAATACTTTTGTGGTGGGACAATGTCTTAAAAAACAGAATTTAATTACTAAGCCACAACAGAAGTGTTCAATTTGCTTTTCTCTCCTATTACTCATATTATGTATAGAACACAAATTGATTTGTCATTAGTATCAATTCCTGGAAAGGCTCAGGTTCCCAATGCAGTCAGATTTGTTTAGCAGACCATTTATTACTTTACCTATACCAAGCATTAATATTGTATTTGCACCTCTGCGTCTACCCAAAGGAAGTCCAATCTTTTGTTCCTTATACTTACTGGAGTTTCAATTATTTTAACGTGCATTCCTAACTTTTAATAAATCAAAGAGAATTGTCTACAACCACTAAACCCAGAACAAAGTGATCAACTTGGCTGTTTCACCACCCACGCTGTACATTTCGGCTCTGTTCACTYCACATTTGTTTCCCTGGAACTCTCCCATAAGGAGAATGAAAAATTTCAAGGAAATAATAAAGCAATAATTTATCAATAGCAAAAATTCAAATTTCCATCTGTGGCACTGTGTGTGTCATGGAGTATTATAATACCCAATAGAGTAATCTGATTATAGTGTAAAGTAATTATCCTTAAAACTTTTCATCTTTTTCATCATCCTAACATGCTGCTGTCATCTATTCTCCTCATAGCATGGAATATATAATGACAGAAATTATGGCAGTTCTGATAAGAATGCCAGATTCAACATCAAACATGACTTCCTGCAAATCCAGGCTGAAATTCAGAGCTGGATCTGTGCAAATTTTCTGCTGAAACTTGATAGGAACTTCTTACAAAATAGTTATCCAAGAGGGGATTTTAGCCCTGGTATCAGTAGCTGTGCTGTTTTCCCTATCTAGATTCTAATTAAAAGTTCTGCCTTTAGTTTCAGCCAGTCTTATAGCTGCACAACTCTCCTCAGTTTTGGATGTTGTCATCAGCCTGTTACTTAACATGAAATTTTCCAAACTGCTTGTGTCTCCTTTGGACTGATTTTTGACRTGGATTGGCATCTTTGGGATAAGGGAGAGGAGATTTTCAGAYTAATTGTTTCAGCTGTTTTGAGGGGCAGGATGAGGCTTCCCCATTGTTGGGTTGAAAAGSTCTTAACTTCTATTTGCTCTGCAGAAACTTGGCAAAGTGACAGCAGCAGCAGATGGTACAGAGTGGGACAAGAGAGACAGTCACCTTCACTGTAATGGACACTTCAATGTTATTCCACGAAGAAGATTCACAGCCAGACGAGTTTTAACTTCTGGAAAACCTCATTTTCACATGCGAAATGAGCAGTTTTTAASGGGAGACAAGGAAAAGAAGCAGCAACAGAAACAGGAAGCACAAAAGGCCTTCAGCTGTTGTTGGGTAACAGAGGAAGACAGTGAMAGAGGCTGGCAGCAGGAGATCAGCACAGCCAAGGAACACAAACATTCTCAGGATCATCTAACAGTTTCCCTTGAAATCCCCTTCACAGACAGTGTGAGTGGGAACACCAGGGAGGAGAACCATGAAAGGTTCTGCTGGGTGAGCTCTCTGATGGARGAAAGTGCAATGAGATCACGTTTTATGGCCACATCCATTTTGTCCATGACTGATAAACCAAGYGGGGCAGAAGTTCTCAGTGTGGGAAAAAGCAACGCTCCTGAAACACCTTATCAAACCCCAAACTTCCTTATCTGAGTGGAAGGGAGATGTCCTCTGGAGTGATTCAGTGCCTGATGACTCTCCTCAGCATGCCTGATAAATCCTCRTGCCCACTATCCCTCTCCTCCAAGCACAAAACATCTTTACTCCAGATAGAGGGACTGAGAGCTCCTGAAAAGGAGCTGGGGGAAGTTCAAATACCTCAATTTTTGGGCTGTGAACTTCTGTCCAGAGAGCKCTCATCAGGAGCTCACTCATCTTAACACTCTCAGGCAAGAGGTCTGGCCCCTTGGGTCAAAAAACATTGGAAAGGGTCCAGAAAGGTTTTCCCAGCTTCTACACACAATACGAGCTCTTTGTCCCACGTTAAMACCACGGTGACAATGTTGGGACTCACCTTGGCAGCTTGATAACGTGCTGTCCAACATCAACCCCTGATCAGCTCCTCCTCATGGTGTTTGCAGTGCTGGAAACCTCTGAGAGACACRGGCAGCAGTTTTCAGCACCTTATAAACCATCCTGGGATGTTCTCAYGTGCGCAGGCACCTGTCTCTCCCTCAGAAATCTCGCTGAAGACACAGATGCAGCACCATGAGATGGATCCAAGTGGCAGGGATGCATAAAGTCAGGCCCAAAATTCTCCTGGAGCTCCTGTTTTTGAAGTGGAAATTGATCATCTGCTGGCAAGAGTTACTCAGTGTGCACTCATTTTTGTGCTATCAGGAAACACACGATAACAATTGGTTATTTTACTATTAGCTGTTGATGTGAGGGATTTTGATTACACAAACTACCATCATCGTGCTGAAACTGGATATCTGACCAAATCAAATAAAATGTTCTTTCTGTTGTCTCTTGAAATGCAGGTTTTCCGTTGCTAATTTTTGCCATTTCTTTCCTCTGCTATTTTAATTTCCCCAAAAGCCAGTTTCTTGTAAGTGTAGTTCTTTGAGGTTATTAAAGTGGGACTCACCATTTGCAAATATTACAGTTAGAAGCCTTACAGTAATGTTTTCCAATATTATGGCTATCACACAGACTCAAGTAGACTGAAATGGCTCCCAGAGAGTCTAATTTACTTCCAAAAGAAGTTTAAAGTACATTTTAAAAGTACATTTTTTGATTTTTTTTTTGTAGACCATAAAACCATACAACTAAGAAAAGAAGGCGCAGAATCACAAAGCAGTCTACATTAAACTAAAACAGTTTTTTAGGATCAACASAGTAAATTTCTTCCTGACTTTGAGTCCCAAACATGTCTCAGTGTTATAACTTTGATAACTCCTACCCAYGGTTTGACTGTCATCCTTTGATAAAACATTAGTGTTGTGCTGTCATTACGCCTCTGTGGCAAGGAATCACACGTTGAGAGAGAGAGAGAAAAATGACATTATCAGGAGCCACTATCCCAGAATCTGTCTCAAAYTTGAATACAAAGCCATTATGACACCCTGCTCTGGCTGGTGCAGTAATGTTTTACAGCACAATCCCATCTGCAGATGTTGCCAAAGGACAATATTCCTCCACGCCGACTAATGCGTTTCCCTGTAAATAACCCTCTGATTTTTGTGGGACCTGCTGCTGCCTCAGATGCCATTCAGCCTGAATAAAGGTGTCAGGATATGGCCTGGAGTTATTATCTGTATAACCTAAACCTTAGGAAAGCAATGAGATACCCAGATTAATGGCTAATGCCTGGGATGATATTCCTATCTTAACCCTTGCTGTCTGACCAAAGTGAATAATAACATGCTCGTGGTCTGTCATCAGCCCCTGAAATACAGTTGCTACAGTACGAAATTTCAGAATAAATATCTGCCTTCATTCTTTTTTATTCCCCTTGTGGATTTAAGTCAGCTCCCTAAAATGTTGTTTAATATGATTTTKGAGATTTAATAGCATCTGTTGACCAAGAGAGGACAAAAGTCGGTTCTCCCCCCAGCTTTTTCTCAGTAGGATAAATTTGTTTGAGAGTGCTTTTTCTTTTTAGTCTTAATGTCAAGAAACTTCTTCTCAATTATCTTTGAAGCCATGAAAYAGCTTTCTCTAGTTAATGGAAGGTCTTTAATGACACCTAACAACAACATATTCTATATAATACTTTGGGATGATTTGAATACAAAAAGCATTACAACAAGCTGGATTCTATTTTTATGCAGTCTTGTATAATTTTACACACCAGCTGAATTACTAATAACAGCAGTCTAGCTCACATATACACACCACGAAAAAAAGAATTAACAATAACTGATAATTATGTCATTGAATCATTTTAAATGGTGTGTGGACATAAAATAAGCATGTATTTTAATGATTCCAGAAAGTACTTTGAAATATTTCTGAATATTCTGATAGAAAAGAGAATGAAATTAACTTTCATTCCTTTGGCACTCTGAGGTCTTTTGCCATTGTCTCTATGGCTGTTTTTTTGTGTTTGCATAATTCTTTAACGCAGCACAATAAGTTTAGGAGAAATGATGGCCGTGTCCATCATTCAGCAATCGGGTTGTCTCATTTTTTCTCATTGCATTTACAGCCAACGTGTGCAAATAAAAGGCCAGAGCAAYCCAGTGCCAAATTCTGCATTCATAAATTCATCCTGGGGCCAAAAMTTCTCTCCTAAGTGAACAAAGACAATGAGACTTCTAGTTAACAGTGAGATTCACAGCACCCCAAACAGCACAAATGTTCCCCAAAGAAATGTTCACTTCAMATGTTGACTCAGGGCTGCAATCTATATAATCTGTATAAGAAATGCATTCCTGCATGTGGACACAAAGTGRATTTTTGAGGAGGATGGCTGGGTTTTAGGACAGTAGGATAACGATGCAACTTCTGATTGCTTTCCTACAATTATGCCAAGATAAAATTACCTGAGAGCAGAAGTACAATTCTTCATCTTCCTTGGTCGGAAGTAGTTTCAGTTCATAGCTTTGCCCTTGCTGTGTGATGTTGATGCAGACAGATGTCCACTAGTCTGAGGCAAAGAAACACTTCATTGCCACCATCCTACAAAAAAAACCAAACAAGATTCAGAGTGCCAAACAGACAAAAAAGGGGAAATGAAGACAGCTGTGATTCTAATTATTAATTAGGATGGTTATCTGGTAGGAAAGCAATATAAGGTAATATTTAAGAAGGAAAGTATTTCATTTCCCACGTGGGAGGTGTGTTATTAGGTTGTTCAAAAATTAGAGACTGATATAATTTCCTCTGGTTACASTTTTGAAGTGCCCATCACTGCTGTAACTGCAAAGGCAACACACCGAATTTGCCCAGCAGAACAAACTCCTCCAAGTGTAGAAAATGGTCTCAGGGAATTGTTGCCATTAGCTCAGGTGTGATGGCTGTGCTGCCAGGTACTCACAGAACTCAAACAGCTCAGAAGATAAAAGTTTGGGCGCCAAGGGGGTCTCCAGACTGAAATGGACATTTTGGGATTTATGGCTCAGGCTGTAGCTTCCAAGTGTTCTCCTCATACAGCACTTGAGGGTGTCGAGCAGGGTACATGGCCAGAGCCAAAAGTGTATTAAAAAAAATGTGAAGAACTYGAGAGAGGAAAAAAAGAATTAATTCACCTTTGAAGAAATGTTGCCACCTTTTCTTCTGCCATGAGTTTATCACAGGAGGGGAGCTCACACAGATGCACTGGGATGTTTCCTTTACATTGGCTTAAAACCTGGCAGAGCTGCCTTCAAGGACTGAGGGGTTCTTCTTTAAAAGTGCCAAAACATGCTGCAATAGGGTGAGCAAAGTGATGTATCAAGTAAAGAGATGTGTTGGAAGGAGAATTGCAAACGTTACAGATAAATAAATAYACTCCATAATTACGGAACATAAGCAACTCCATTTAAAAACAAGAGTCTAAAATTTTCCAAATGTTTTTGATGTTGACAACAAACACTTGAAATCACTCTTCAGTTGAACACTACAGTAGAAAAAGAATGCTCTTACACTGCAGATTTTTACCACGTCTGATAAGATCTGTAAAGCCTGAGGTGTACTGACAACTCAATACCCTCARTTTGGTGGGAAAGTAACTCAAGGCAGTCTTGATTGACTTTTGCTCTGACACATTAATCACAGAAAGGAATATTTGGGGTATCTGGGATCAATTTTTATGGCTTCTCCAACTAGCTGGGATCACTGATTTGTTAGGGAATATTTCAAGTTTTTGGCTCCTACTTGTTTTGGATTCTGAGTTGTTCTTTGGTTGTTTGTTTTTTCTTTAATTGACTGTTTGACAAGACAGACTATTCCTTGCAACCGAGAGACAGGATGAGCTTTTGACATGCAGAACATCATCATGAAACTCTGAGGTCTTGTTTTAAAGTAATTATTTAGCTTTTCCTTGAATGACACTCTGTGAGGGATTATGGAAGAAAATCATTATAAGGTTTCACATCAGTCAGGATACTTTCTGCCCCTTCTCTTTGATTTAGACACACACTGCCAAACAAATCAAAGATTACACTTGGGAGCTGCATGCTGCTCTGATGGATCTCTGGAGAGGAAGAGAGAAAAATGAAGTTTAAAAAAAAAGGGGAAAGGAAACGTGAGGAATTAAAAAAAAAAAGTTTCAGCAAGTGTTGGCTCTGCCGTCAGTCAAATCAAAGAGAAGGGACAACTTGATCTATTGCAAGATCATAGCCAAGGATAAAAAAGTAGTAGTTCTCCCTGACAGAAACAAACACATTCATTTTGATTCACTCAGTTTTTTGGGTTTCATTGTTCCTTGATAGACAAGAGCTTTCTCCCTGTCCTGGTGACAAGCCAACGCACCAGTGTAGCCTCTTGGAGACACAATGCACACATTCCATGGCAACAAATTCTATCCTGATGTTGGTAAAGCTGAGAAATGAGGGGCAAAAAAGGGATGGTTTTCATTAATTTCAGAGCTATTAAAGAATATAATCTCTTAATGCCTCAAAAGACTTGACTATTGAACTTTAACTATAAGTACCACTAATTAGAGGTCTGCAACCCCTGATATGTCTTCAGAGGGGAAAAAAAAAAWATTATTCCACAAACCAGCTCATTAAAACTGTGATTCTGGCTCGTTGCAAACAGCTGCCAGGATGGGTAATTTGAGTGCCTGTGGAATGAGAGGAGAAAAGCTGCTGTGAATACAATCAAAAGCAGGGGATACATGGAGGCAAGCAGGGTGATTTACAAGAGGGCGAGTTTGTGAAGCTCCCGTAGCTGGAAATAAAGAAAGGCACCTTGTATCAGGAGTCACCTCTGATAATCCCATGGCATTTTCCCCTTGGGGGCAGCTTTCTGTAGTGACAGGACAAGCATTGCTCCAAGTCGTGCTCTCACAATTAGCTGGCTTAATTGCATTAAAACTGTTTTTACCTGTGAGTGTAGGCAGCCTGCCTTGTACAAGCTTCACCACTAAATGTTTTATACTGGAGTGAAGAGGCTGAGGGCAATACGTGGGACAAACACAGGTAAAAGTCACAATACATGCAAAAAGTCAGCAGAGTGTAGACTGAAAGGAATATTTTCTTCAAGGTATCTAAAGAACCTTTAAAAGATAAAAAAAGTCGTTAAATTGCATTCCAAAACCAATGTAAAAATTAAATGTTGCTAAAAAAAAAACCTCTACAAGTTTACTTTGCCCTAGTAGAGTTTGATATTACAGCATGTTCAGATTTATGGTGGAAGCATCTCAATTTAATTTTTAACAGGCTGCCTTATGTAAATCTCCATCTAAGTGAGAGAACTCATTAAAAATTGTAGCTGAGAAAACTGTGGAATTAATCTGTGAACTTTTATACGTGACTATCTGGCCCTAGAAAATTATTTGACATTGCATATGGATGTCAAATACTTGCAGGGTGAACTCTGCTGGCTCCAGCTCTCACTCCCAGCTTGCAGCAATGACAGGCTTACACTTGAACTTAACTAGTTCATTACATCTGTTCTTACATCTAATATCCCTGAAAAGTGATACATGCCAAAAAACGTGCATTTATTCTAAAACTACCTGAAAGTGTTTTATTTACCTTGAAGATTTCACTCTTTTAGGTGAGACCTGTAGGATCCCTGCACAGGAATCTGCAAGATTTTGTCCCAGCAAAAGTTAGAAAATAGGAAATGAAAAAAAAAAAGAAAAAAATAAATCATTGGTGCTTATGAGACATTCTGAATTTYTTGTCCTCCTGTTTCTCTTGCTCCCTGAGGAAGCCTCTCACCAGCTGCAGTCTCTGAGGAGCAGTGAGAACTCCTGCTGTCACACATCCTCTGAGATGATGCATGAAAGTGAATTCTGTCTTCAAACTGCTCTGACTGGGGCTGTTGTCACCACAGAGCTTGACGGCCACTTAAATTTAACCAGAATTTACTTTCTCAAACACGGAAAGTRTATTTCTCCTTTTAAAAACTAATTTTAAAAGTTTCCCTTAAAAATATCAACTTGCAACTGTTTCCCACTCCCCCCCCCCCTTTTTTTTCTTTCCTTAAAAAAGTAAATATTTCAAGAAGAATTTATGAAATTAGATAATGGGCATTCTAGCTGGAAGAAAAAAATTAACCCTCCTTTTTTTTTTTAGATCTAGTCTGCATTCCTTGTCTCCTCAGAGGCATTGCACAGATTCACTTTCTTTTGAATTTACAGTGACTTACAAAACTCAAATCAGGCTGTTGGGAGCCTTCTAGGAACTTGATTGGGATTTAAAAATGAGTTTGTGTTATTAAGTGGCTGGTTTTTTGTTTTCCTTTTTTGAAACTAGGTGGGGAAATACAATCTTGATATTTCTCCTGCATGAAAAAACATCAAGMTTTTAGATATATGTGGGCTTAACATTCTATTTGTTCCAACTAACATCAGTAATGTGCAGCCTGAAAGAAGTTATTTTACATATTTATATACATGTAGTCCCATCTCTTAAAATAATTTTTACTGTGAATTATGAGTCTCTTCATTTTTAATCTAGTTTGCATGGAATAAAAAAGAACATTAGCTATCGATAAACAGAGATTCMATCACATCAACATTTTCTCTAAAAATGCAGACAATTGGGAGCGTTTTATTTACCCAATAGCCCTACGTGGCTTCAAACCCCAGAGAAAACATTTTTCTAAAGATATCTGCATTGATTTTAATTAGATCAGATCAGCATAAACCAGTCCATTTTCGATAGATACTGACGTTCCAATATTCCACAACATATTGATTCGAAATTGTTATTTGAGAGTTATAAAGAAAATGCAACAGAGGCTTGCAATACAGCCCGCTCTATGGAACCAGGTAAATCACACTTTGCAAAATCATTTTCCCCTCTAATAGAGTCAAAAAATGGTTATTATTCTTTAGGGTTGCTGCACTTTAATTTATTCTTCAATTCCCAACCACCTAGGCAGTTTTTTCAGACGTTGCACAGTCCATCATSTGTTGCATCTATTTTCTGTTTGAGAGAAATTGTCTCGATTTCCATAACAAAATAATAACGCTTTGTGCTATTTCGATAACAATACTGCAACAATCTGAGATATCCAGTGACATTTCCATCTCTGCCTTTGTGCCCAGTACACTGAGATTTCACCAGTGCCATCCTAATCTAGGAAACTTTGGCTGAAGCACTGGCCAAGCAGGATTTTACACATCAGGAAAGATATTCGTAAGGTAACAACACTTCTGTACAGAAGGATCTCTTTCCTTTTTGCACCAATCATATTTTAGATCAAAAAAGATGTGACAACTGATCTTGYAGAATGTGGCTACTGCTCACCAGGCTAGAACAGCCTGAGCAGATTGTTCAGGCAGAATCTCCASCTGTTTTTTTCCCACTATTGCAAGGGCCCTGTACCATTTGCTGGCAGCAAAGTATTTGTCTGAGTTTGGTCTTGCATCAAAGCTTTGATTTTTTTTGTTGGGAGCTGTAATTCCTAAAGTGGCCGTCTCTATCTCCCTCTCCTTTGTACTCTGCCAGTCAGACTTTTTCCCTCTTCCACTTCCACTTATTTCTGCTAAAACCTCCAGCCTCCAAAACTCCAGCACCTYCTTAGGAACATCAAGTCACTTGGCAGGCTAATTGCTTTTCTGCTCCAAGAAGTTATCAAGTAAGTACACTATTTTCTACAGTAATTACAGAATGACCCTGGGGCAGAATGTGTACAACAACAAACCTCAGTGAGAAGGCAGATCTTGGCTATTGGAACTGGATAAAACTCCTCTAGTGTCAATGGGGTTGTATCTATTTCTGTGGGCAGATAATGTGGCTTGCARTAGTTGGCTGTTGGTGGATACTTCCCTCGTTTTTTAGGAGCTATTCCTGTGTGAACCCCACCTGTAATTGCAGGAAAGCAATTACACTTTTTTTACCTCCAAGCTTATGATGACCAAAACTGTCTTAGAACTCAGAGCAGCAAATTTAATTCAAATAGTTCTCTCCTTGTCCAACACATGGATCAGGCTGCTCACTTTCATTTTAGAATATTTCAGAGTGCTGCTCGATAAAACCCCCAGATGGCAGAGCATTTAGCTTTCCTTCCCCACTCAATAACAAATGTTATTGACTCCTTTCATTGTCTCTATTAAAAAGCTCAGGTGCAAATACATGACGGAAAATTCGGTTCTCTTTTCCACGTATTCAGTTAAAGGTGGAAATTCTCTATGCCCATTGCTACAGGACAAGGACTTCAAGGACAAGGACCACGAGGAGTGGATCAGCCTGCTGCTGGTTCAGGCTTGACTGCTGGTACCAGTGTGAAGCAGTGGCTGTTACTGGTCATGAATATAGAAGGAATAAAATAAAAAAACAACAAAGGAAGAGGCTAGAGGGAAATATTTTAAACAATTAGGCACGAGCTCACAGCAGGACCTGCTTCTGAAGACGAAGCAGGAATGTGTTTTTATCAAACAAGGTCTAATTGCTTCACAGCTATTGCCTGCTATGTATCATGCCTTGTTTAAAGATGCTTGCTTAATCATCTTGTTCTTAGCCTCACTGTTTTTGGGTTTTTTTTCCTTCAGTTATTTTGTCTACAGGAAAAACATTGATGGGTTTCATGAAGGCTGTCATTAACTCTGTCAGCCCTGAGAGACAACAGCAACTGCAAACTGTAACTTAAATTCAGAGTTGTTRAGCTGATTATGGCAAGGGGCTTAATTCACAAACCCATCTTCACAGCAAGGGAGAAAGGCCACAGGGATAAAGCAGATTGCTGGTGGTCAGATGCCTAAGTGAGGCGCCTTGGAATAAACACTGTGGGAAGTCAAACATACACTTAACCCTGGACTGGTTCTGCTTTTGAAATTCTTAGGAAGAAAAGCATCACCTGGCAAGACAGATGATGACAAAGTTGGATCTCAAAACCTCAAAGTCATWATAATCATGTTAACCTTGTTGTAACAAATAATCAAATTAGCTTACATGTATCTGTCCAGTTTATCTCCAGAAAACTGGGGRGTGTTTGGAAATCCCATCAATAAAAACAGAGGAAGTTCTGCTGTGTGAGCTCCTAGGCCTGTAAACGACCAAACCAACTCCCTGAAGAAACAGTAGCCAAGGTTCTTAAAGGAAATCTGTGTTGGCCGAGGGATATGATGTGGCAATATGATCACGTCTTTTTGGCAAGCATTTTTACAACGATATAACACTGCCGAGACAGGTCCCTCTATTCACCATCAGAGCTCTG
The DNA here is from genome assembly GCA_003546035.1 of Mixornis gularis. Classification (NCBI taxonomy): domain Eukaryota; kingdom Metazoa; phylum Chordata; class Aves; order Passeriformes; family Timaliidae; genus Mixornis; species Mixornis gularis. The sequence goes on from QVAJ01000013.1 coordinate 75,618, forward strand.
ACACATTCACCATCTGATGCTTTTTTTTTCCCCTAAGTAATAAAGGTACAAAACAATTGCAAGGAAGACCCTTGACCATAGGGTTAAACCAAAAAGTAAAAGAATCTTTGCTACTTGTATTAAAAGAAATATTAAAATTTCACTTGCACGCGTTCAAATCCACATTCTTGCAAAGTCTAGATTCCGCAGTATAACTCTCACTGTTAAAATGAAAGTTTAAAATTTCCCATATGTCAAAGGAAAGGAATTACTACTCCTGGGTGCTTGTCATTATATCTCAATATCAAAAAAAAATTGCAGTTGTTTCTAATTATCAAGAGCAACGATTCTAACAATTGCTTCTGATGCATTTGTTGTAGTCAGATGTCTGCATTTGCTTCTCTAAAAACAGGCCAAAAATAATCCTGTCAGATCCATTTGTTTATGTGCAAACAAGGTTTCTTTTCTGTTCCACAAGTCAGGTGATGCTTTGTTAGTTTTATCTGCAGCATGTGTGATCCAATACCTCAATTACACTATGTCTGTTTCTTTTTAGTTTTTAATTTGGATTTTTAAGTGACACTGCACTTTAATGCTGTGCTTAGTTTTTTTTAAAGGTCTAACACAGTTTTGCTCAAAGAAAGCTGGCATTTATTTGGAGAGAATTGAGTCACTGGCAGCTACCTGGAAGACAAGTATGAATCTGCCATCGCTCAGACCAGACTCATTTGTTTATTTGTTTGCACTTCAAGTTCTGTCAGAAGTTCTAGRTAAGTAAAAAACACAGCCACGGTCACTGGGAGTGACAGGGTTTTAACAAGCACAAGAGAGCACCAACACCAAACTTGAGAGTTGAGAAAAAGAAAGAGAGGTGAGGAGGGAGACCTGGCAGGTTACCCAGGGAGTCAAATCCATACAGGAGGAAAATTCAGACTGGTAGCCCTGGAGCTCTCATTGGCAATGACTGGTCTTTCCCCTTGGAAAGATGAGTACATTTACCTCAGCATTCCAGCTGCCTGTGGTCGTGAAGTTAAAATCTGGGGTACGATTTGGTTGTCCACACCAAAGATTACAGCAGAGAATGAAGCCAAAAAAATGTGCTTACCAGAAATCCTGATGAGCCATCTTCAGAACTGTGTTTCCACCACTTTTACTTCTCCTTGACAATGGTATTTATGACATCTTGACCAAGCCCATCTAGTCAGCATGCACAGGCATTCGTTGTCCATGATCCTGAGATCACCTCCTAATCTCCAGGTCCTYCACAGTCCTGGCTATCCTGCTATGACGAGGTGTTTTGAGAGAAATACAGCAGAGTGCTTAGCATTTTAATTTTGATTTGCTAAGTGAATTTGCTCATAAATAACAACCATTTTCTCTGAGGTATAAATACATGGCTAATAAAACCTGTGTTGAAACAAGGAAAGGTTTCCAACTGGCCAACCATCTTCCAAGTTTTTRAGCATCCTGTGTAGCAGTATCCCCAGATATTTTACACCATAGAGTCTGTAAGCAGTACCTGAATTCMTAAGCAAAGTTTTTTTTCCTTCCCCAGGGTACTGAAGTTTCACTTCAGAACAGCAATAAGTCCTTTAATCTTAATAAACAAAATAATAATAAAAAAAGAACGGTCTAAATGGTTTCCTGCTATTTACATTAACCTTTGAAAAGGTCTTCAGTGTTTTATATTACTCAATACAATTTTTACCCTTTATCTGAAAAAATTCAGATTGATACTAAAAGCTGCATGTTTCCAAAACAGCACTGCTCCTCGTAAATTATCCTTTTCCAATCATRCAGTTGTTTTAAGAGAACTGAAATTGCAGGAACCTTGCCATTTACACAAACCCCCAAAAAAACATCAAAAGAAAAATGAGAATTTGAGGCACTGTGGTTACCAATATGTATATATCATGCCATTATAAATTATTCTTTGTCTCACCACCTACATTTAGATACAAAAGTTCCTAACAAAAATGCACTTGGGCAATAGTTGCTTTTAGACTCCTAGGTTTAAAATGTGTCTGAGAGCAAATATTCCAAGAGATGGATGTAAAATTCAATTCAGTGTAGTCTACCATTTTGGAACCTGGGAATAAAATGCTTCTGAAGATTTTATCCATTATTTTTTGTTTCCTTACTGGCCCTTATTTTGAGTCCATACTTTTTTTGATCTTCTTTCATACCCTTCTTTCTCATCATATATATTTTTTCCTTTKATTATATTCTTCCTGTTTTGTGTGATCAGATTCAGTTTTCAGTAGAGGCCTTAGAAAGTGTTCCTTTGATTAACAGAGACAAAAGATGTGGCTTTAGTCCCTTCATATATTTATATATGTATACACATACATACATGAGTTTGGAAAAGGATGCCCCAGTAAAAGCACATGAATTAATTAACATTGTCTCATTATTGATTAGCCTTACTGCCTCTGACATAATGGACTCCTGACTTACCCAAACCTTGTAAAGAATTTARTCTGTATTCTAGTGCTTTCCCTACACGTCTAGAAGCAATTTCAACTTTTCCCTCTTATATCAAGAGGGAAACTSGAGCCAGAAAGTAAAGAGTGTTCAGAGTAAAATGCATTACACTCAACACCACTTTAAAAACATTACACATGCAGTGAAAATGAAGCTTGGAGAGAGAATGCATGCTTTGAGCAATTATAAGTGAGAGGTTTGTTTTTTTTTTTCAGATTGAACTTTATTTGTGATGTCTCATTAAACTGACAGTTTCTTAGAGAGGGGAGAGTAATTTGAATTAATATAGTATGCATTACATATATATTGCCATATGGATACTGCAATTCTTTAATGAAATAGAATTAAAAACATAACTTATAGCTAAAAGTTAGATGAATATATAGCAAATCCCTGTAAATGAATGAGGCATCAGTGTAGGTGTCTTCAAGAAAGAAAACACATCTTACCAGTTATAGGAAATATTTCAGCCCACTAGCAATTAATTGAATATTTTCATAGACTTCTAGGTGTCTAATATGAAAGTTCAAGTWTCCAAGTAAAATTTCAGTAATTAACCTGTTTGTTTTATTTTAAGAATGAAAATGGCTTCTGTGGCCAGCACTAAACTGAAGTATTTAGACATAACTTCCAAAACATGGTAACTTCATTAATTCCTTCTTGATTTCCTTGTCTGAATATACAAACTTCAGAGAAAATATCATACACCATGATATCTTATCTAGTTTTCTAAAATCTAAAACATGCTAATGTTTTATCTAATCTGTTTRTGCCCTCATTTCTTATTTTTTAAATTCTTTCTAAGCCTTTCCCTCCTGTAAAACTTTTGTGCAATGCAAGAAAAAGAGGAAGGTTCATTGTTACTTTAACTACAATGTTA
>QVAJ01000013.1:79095-135588 GCA_003546035.1 Mixornis gularis
ATGATGATGATACTTCAAAAAAACCTGTGTTTAAGTTGTCTTTTAGTTTCAAAAATTCAAGGCTTAAGCTGAGATAAAGGAACATTTATAAAGATCAGCCATGTTTTCCATACATTCCTGCACACTCCTGACATGGAAGTATTTTCAATGTCTCTGGAGATGTCTGCTATCTCTTTTAGGGGGAAAGAGTTAATTGGTGTTTTTTCCCTTTGTCAGTCATGCTGCTTTTGCCAATGTTCTTTTTTACAAGAGACATTCCTCAGCAGAACCTTGCAAGTCATTGCTGAGCRGGCCYTGCACACCCAGAAACTCTATGGGAKGTTTTGGAGAAGAYCTTTCCCTTCTTAAAAAACATTATTTTCTCCATCTAGCCACATGCAAACTAAATATTTTCACTGTTTTCACTTTGTCTCCTCTGTTCTTTTCTCTTCCTCTCTTACATCTCATTTTCCAGTGCTGTGGCTCCACTCTGTACTTCTCCCTTTACTCACTTTCTTTGTTATTTCCTCTTCCCATTTATTCAAAACCAAGGCAGGTGCCATGTGACCCCCCAGGAGCACATTTCTCACTCCCCCTGAGCACTCTAATAGATGTTTCCATCAATTCCTCATTTCTGTGCTAGACTTTCCCCATGTCAACAGTCCCACTGAGTTTAGTGCAGCCACACAACCAAAAGTCACTAAAAAAGGTTTTGAGGAGTTTTCTGGCTGAGAACCTGCAACCAGATGGAGCATTTTTGTGGAAATACTCAGCATTTGTTCCAGCCACTGCTTAAATATCTGGAAACCAGACCCCAAAACAGGGTTTTCTGGGCTGAAGTGATGCACAGACCTGTCCCAGGCCCTCTCTCCTAAGGAAAATGGCAGGAATTGCTGAGCTCTGATCTGTGCTTGATCATATTGGAGTGAGAGCGATAATGACTCAGCCCAGGACATCAAGTGCTCATTTATTAAAATGATCAAAAGTATCAGAAATCAGAGAAGTATCTGGTATTTCTCTTCCCGTGCACTTTTGACATGTATCATTGTAGCAGAAAAGGGTAAAAGAAAGGGATGTGTTTTGCCCTTGAGAGCAATAATGTGATTACAAGAAGACAGTTTCGGATCTATTGAATATTTCAAACCATACATTTTAATGTGTGTTTCATTAACTTTGGGGTGGCAATGAAAAGGAGGCTCCTTCATGCCTTTTTTTTTTTTCATACTGTTCCACTTCATTATTAAGCAATGATGCCAAGCTGTTCACCAGGATTGCTGCTAGCAGGCTTGAACAGCTTCTGCCAAGTGTGATTAATGCAGATCAAACAGAGTTTATTCAGTGGAAGAGATTGGCAGATAACATTTATCATCTCTTAAGAAAGTTGGGATTTCCAGACTGACGTCAGGCTGGCGATAAACTCAGGGGCTGAAGGATGTTTGACCAACTAGTTTGCATATCCTTTAGAAGAAAGTTGAATTCCACTTTGATTAGATTTGAAACCTGAAGAGAACCTCATTTACATGCAAAGCCTCCTCCACTGGTTAACTTTGCTGTTAAAAGGACAAGGCATATCCAGACTCTTATCAGTGGCTGTACTTTTTTTTTTTTCATAAGTATAAAGACTGTGTGTCACTCACCAAAACAGAGCAGGYTGGTACTGGCCAAATCAGCATCCTCAGGCTGCATGCAGCGTGGGGGGATAATGCAGCCTGGATTTAATTCCTGGATGTGCTTTGTTACCTTGAGCAAGCAGTTCCTTCCATTTTTTTGCTCCTGTCTGCTTAACAGCATAAACTTTTCAGAGGCCCAAGTTCAGAGGAAGTCTGAAATAAAAAACAGCAGCTTGCTGTCTTAGGTGAATATCTTCTTAAATAATGAGAAGATTTTAATGAGAAAACCAAAAGTTATTTAGTCCTTACGTTTCTCAAAAGCCATTATCCTTAGGTCGTTTTCCTGGCTGCTGAGCCACACAAAAACTGTGTTGAGAAACTCATTCAGTTCCTAAGATCTATTGCTCGGCCTTGAACCTCTAACACAGACCTCTGCACAAAGATCTTCTTAGAATAACAGTTTTTCCACTTCCTCCACCTTTCTCAACCAAACACAGCCCTAATAAAAATTCTGCAGCACAAGACAGCAAGTTCCTAACTGCAGTCAGCTAATCTCTGAGACACCCTGTGTTGTCTCAGGTGTTTGGAGGCAGCAGAARGCTCATTAGCACCAGATGAATCACGTCCCCAGGCTCAGCCAGCTTATCAAGGGAAGGTTATTGTCCATATAAAACTGTCTTGGGCACAAAGACCTTTGCCTCCCTCCCATTTTGCCTTACACTGACATAACCTCTTCTGCCCGAGCAAGAATTTCTTTGAAATGACAAAAAGTCCCTTTTTGATATCACTGTGACCTACCTGAGGCCTCTGCTTGTCACCACCAATTTCCAGAGACTTCTTCTTTGGAAAGTGTTGCAGTTCCCAARGCTCCAAATTAGAAAGTTTACTTGGTTTATATTTTTACAGAAACAATGATTCATAAAAATAAGAATAATTGTTTGTAACAAGCGGTTTCTTCTCTATACAAGAAAAGCAATCAGGGAGACTGTTTTAAAAATCTCACTCTACAGCYACTTTTAGCTATTTCAGGTAGTATTTTTTTCCATGGTGGTTTCCTCAATATGGCTGAAGCCAAGGCTCAGATTTTGCATTCCTTGATGAAAACCTTTTAATTGTGCCCTTTTACTTGCTTATTTTCTGACCACCTTTGTGCTATTTAGAAAAATCTGCTGTTGCTATCTCACTTTCATATCGATAACACAAGTTTGGAAATCCATTCTCTCAGAGACCCTGTGCTAGACAATAATTACTTCATCTGGGTCCTCACCCTCAGCACTGTCTTTGGCAAAGATTCACAGTTTTATAGGAGACCAAACAGCAATTTTAAAAGAAAATAGCAACAAAACCCAACAGCCCAACACACATAATCTGAGGCTGCAGCTTATGCCATGGCTCATCTGGCAGATGTTCTGAAGCGAGTGCCTCCGACTCTCAGAACTCTGGTTTCTGTTCTGTTTGCAAATGATCATTTCTGCTTTCAGTGGTGGTTCCATGCCAGACCCCTGAGGGCGGTGGCAATATGTTCCACTTAATTTCAGCTTTCACTAGACCAATATATTTTTAAGGTAACGGCAATTCAGAGTTATGGCCAGAGTAATAAGGCTGTGCCCAATCTATCCTTGGGGTTGTTTGCAGATGCCTTAGTCTTGTGCTTCCTGCTGGAGAACATTGGCTCTAAGGCCTCCTTAGCATCTTCCTCTCTGCCAAACTGGAGGATTTTCCAGCCTTGTCCTTTGCCTGCCCTGCACAGCAACAGCTTCAGGTTGCTGGCTCAGGCAGCAGCAAAGTTTCTGTGCAAAGTTCATCATTGCTTTACTTCAGCTAGGCGCCAGAGGCAGGAGGTGTGACACTCCTGGTACAGCAATGCCAGCCCCTCCCAGCAATAAACATCTACTGCTGCCCCATTTCATCAGGTCCTTTCACAGCTTCCAAATTAAATTTGCTTCTTTTCAGCTCTCTGCAACACCACTCTGAGATTAGCTGCATCTCCTCTCTCCTCTGGCAAGAGCCCAGAGCTCCCTGTATTGTTGTAAGCTGCAGTAAAGCAGATCAAGGATCTTCTGTTTACATCTTAAGGTACAACAGGAACCAACCCAGTTCAAGGCTTTCCAGGAAAGCACCCATTTGGAGTTGAAATGTGTATCTAACTGCATTTTACTAAAACATGAAGTTTTCATTTAGCCTAATTTTACCTAAATTCTTCGCATTACCTGCCTACAGGCCACAGCAGCACCTAGGCACAGAGTCATGGGGCTGGGGCTGATGCCCCACTCAGGACTAGTTTTTCCATTTCCCTGCCAGGTGTCTGTGTTGTCCTCACTTGATAAATTCACTCTCTTGTGAATGGCGTGGCAAAGTCACTTTTGTCACGTCAAGAGTGAGGGACACAAGCCAGGTGAAGCAGCTCCTGCTCTGGGTAATGACAGCTGCTAAGGCTTGGGCAGGGAGGTGATGTTTTTGCCCCCGTTATCTCCAGGGGTTAGGGCATGACTGCCCTCCAGCCACAATCCCCACCACACCACAGCTGGGGCTGCTGGAGCAACGCCCTCCTCAAAGGAGGGAGCTGAGACCGTGGAGGAGCATTTTCCCCTTCCCTGCTCATACCCTCCCTAGGAAAAACGCCTGTTTCCTGTGAGAGCAGCCATGCCAAGGAACAAGAACCTCATTTCCATCACTAAACCTGCCCTCAGCCAGGAGTGGCTGCGACCCCTCCTAACGATAAACTGAAACTGCAATTTGAACATTCGTAATCTCCTATATCAGCTTCTCGTGCCATTAATGCCACTGGTGCTGTGACCTTTTAGCGAGATATCAGGTACTAGCAGCAGGCTCGGAATTGCAAACTTTAATTAAAAACTGTATTTTAAAATAAAACTCGGTTTAGATGCACTGATAAGTGATTTTTCACTATGTGAAATTTCAGAGAGCTTTCCTGAGGAAAAAAAAAAAGTCATTGCAAGCTTCCTATTAATTTCTGGCTAGCTGGGTTTCAAGGACAATTTTATTAAAAATGAGCAGAGCCTTCTGTAATAAAACCTTTGCAGTTGTTATGACCACCTGTGCTACCTCCCACCTCGATCCACCACATGACATAGCACAGCTAATTTTCCCACATCCTAGTAAGGAAATTGAGCTGTTACAATTTCAGAGGATGGGGCTCACATACACATATTTTAGACTTCATTATTTTTCTCTATGATACGTCTGAAGCTGGCAGAGGTTGTCTAAAYGGCTTTAAGATCTCTTTCTCTGTGCAGCACGGTATAAAAGTTCAGATAAAATCATTAAAGTTTCTGAATTGGTGCAAAAACAAGAAACGAGAGGAAAATAAAACTGGGCTCCTCATTGAAGTGCAGAGCACTGACTGCACAGGAAAGGTCTCAAAGGAGATGATCTTAATGGATTACTGTTAATAAACATTACAGTTTATTAAACAGTTTGTAAAACAAACAACAGGATGGCACTCATCTGAACTGAAACAAACTGGGAAATTATGGCTCTTGAGGCTTACTCACCACAGATACATTGCTTCCTGCTCTCTCCTCAGCCCTAGGTCTAAGTTTTATGAAAATACTAATTGCTCCCCACTGTCACTCTTCACTACCGATGACTCAGTGAAAAAGAAAAACAAAAAAAACCCCAACACAAAACCACACACAGCAGCCTGATTGGGTCCCCACAGATCAGCCTTTTTTTTTTTGGCTGTGCCCATCTCCTTTTAATTTCAGGGGGCAAAACCTCCTAATCTTGGCCACAAAGAAAGGGCAGGAGAATTCATTCTGGGGAGAGAGAGAGAGAGTTGGCAAGCTGAAAAATGGAAAGCAGGGGAGGAGATCATAATTAATGCATATGGGTAGTTTACATGCTGTCTCCTCTCCATGGTGAGAATGTAGCAAGCTGTCTAATTGGAGCCTGGATTTTGGCTCCATTTAAATTCCTCGGAAAGCATTGCACTCCACAGGCTGCATAGTTAGATTTTGTAGGTTTTGGCCACAGCAGAAGCCTAATAAAAAATACTGGGATGAAGAGGGCAAGCTATTTCAGGCATAACATTCTGGAGCAATGCAAAGGGGTCACAACTGGTGAGAATCTGCATGAAATTGCATTAGGCACAGATGAAGTGTCCGATCATCTTTCTGCCCAAATTCATAAATATATTAGCACACACAACCATCAGAGTCACATCTTGTTTTTGTATCCGGCAACCATCCTCTTCCCTGGTCTCTGACAATTCTGATAAATTGCTACTGCCCTTCAAAAGAACTTCTGATTTCCATTTCAAATCCTGCCCTGGGTGCTGCCAGTGTATATGTGTTTAAAAAAGTGCAGTGACACTCTGGAAAGAGGGTGGATGAAGATCTTGCATTTGCTCAGAGCCTTTGCAAGCCCTATAAGCAAAAGCTTTACCACCTAAACATTTTCATTTTCAGTTTTTAAGCTTTTCTTGTTAAAAAAAAGTCCTTAAAAATTTAATTCCCATTGTGCAAGATATTAATGTAATTAATGCAAAGATGACAATGCCTGCTAGTTTAGCCAAATGAAGTGGACACTTATCCAGTAAATTATGCAAAAAATTGCAAGCTGTGTGAGTCAGATCTTAAAGGTGCAAGTCTGGAAGCCCCAAAATTTTATAGCTGACATCCAGGAGAGTGAATTTATTGAGTGAGGACAACACAGACACCTGGCAGGGAAATGGAAAAACTAGTCCTGAGTGGGGCATCAGCCCCAGCCCCATGACTCTGTGCCTAGGTGCTGCTGTGGCCTGTAGGCAGGTAATGCGAAGAATTTAGGTAAAATTAGGCTAAATGAAAACTTCATGTTTTAGTAAAATGCAGTTAGATACACATTTCAACTCCAAATGGGTGCTTTAGCTGAGTGATGTGAGTTCCCACTTTTGAGTGAAGTTAGAAAGTGCAATATTACTAATGAGGTTGAAGGAAAGACAATTTAAAATGAAATGGTGCACACAGAAGGGCAAAGCTACAGCCTCTAACACTTATCTGGAAGCCTGTGTGCTCAGAGACTGTTTACTGAAGTCACAACACTTATTAACTGCATCCCATTCCTCCTAAAATACGAAATTCAACTATAAATTATTTGGAAAGGCCAGACTCCCTACATTAATTTACTGAGGCTTTCATCCTTCTGCACAGCAGTGTATTTTTAATACTGCTCAAAAGATATCAAGTACCTTCTTCCCAACCTATTCACCAGCTCTAAATGGGATTTGACACCACGAGGTCAGCTCTGCTTTGCCTCTTAGATGACTTACAAATTTGCAGACACAGGTTCACTGTCCCCACATGGATCAACGTTCAACAGACCACCGGTTTTGATGGCAAACGTTTAACTTGCAGCCATTAAGCAGAAGAGGAAATTCGGGTTGTGACAAATTACCTGGCATCTAAACAATGTTGAAGTTGTGCATTAGGAGTGGCTGCAGATAGTGCAGCAGTGCATTAGTTTTAAATTGCAGAGTTCAGCCAGTGGAGTGACAGAGTTCAGATCTGAAACGTTTTACTGAGCCACTGAAAGGCCTGAACAGTGGAATGTATTTAAAGTGAACAAGAGTAGAATAGAAACACTTTTCCATGCTCCTCAGAAGAAGATTGCAATCCCCCCTCACAAAGCTAAAAAACCCCCCTAAAGAACGCTGTAAAACATAATGATAGTTACAGGTGATTTTTCTATAAAATTGTCATATGAAACCAATTTAATTGTGTTTTAAACTGTGTGGACATCCTGAACAAAACACATTTTTTAGCATCATATTACACTTTGTTTTTCTTACCTGCTGCAGCTCTTTTCTCCTGTTCTCCTAGTCGTGTCACCTAAATATCTGTTCACATCAGCTTCCCAGTTAGGAGTGTTTTCCACCTTGAATAGGGTTGGAAACCTAAACAAGGCAGAGGAATACAAAGAAGGAATATATAAAAAAAGAAAGATGCTGGTACTGCTTGCAACAGTGGCGTAGAAATGAGATATTTTAACCCTTTTTGGTATAAAATTGCTTTGTGGGAAACTATTTTGGCCTATGTGGCAAGCTCTGCTTACCAGCTGCTTTTTACTGCTTCATGGATGAGGAAGCACAAAAAGTACATTGCTCATGAAAGGTTGGTGTGAAAAAAGTTAAAGATGCTGGTGAGAACAAGCTCCCACCCCAGATGGGATGTCTGTGCTAGTGAACCATCTGGAAATGCAGCCACAGGCACGATGCAGGGAACTCTCAAACCTTTCAATCAGACCACTTTTGGGTTTTTGGTTGGTTCTTGGTGTTTGCCTCCTCAGCCTGACTCCCAGCTTTGATTCTCTCTATACTCTCTTGGCCCTCAACAGAAATGTTTTGTGTTTATYTCCACTTTTAACCTGAATTGMAGYCCCTTGAMTAATCACATTCTTCTGCTCTACCARGGATCCTAAAAGGAAGCAGACCTGAGTGGAGAAGAATCTGAGGGCTTTTAAAACACAAATGACAACGTGAAAGTGGAACTCATGTTGCCTGCAGAGAGAGYGGAGGTAAATCATGCTTTTCTGTTTCTTGATGTATATGTTGAGAGTGTGTGCCTTCTTGAAAAAATGATGGTTAAACATAGGAAAAAATGTCCTKGGAGGAAACCTGAGAGAAGCAAAGGAGAAGAGAGGCTGGTGGAGAAAGCCACAAATAAACGTAAGGAAAAAAGAAATGAAGGAACGAACCTCAAGGAACTGGAAGCAGCAGGAAGGGGAAACAGCTTAAAGAAATGCGTGCAGTTATTTATTTTATACAGATATATGTATATATTTTATACAAATATTTTATTTTATTTGGTCAGCCCATCTAAGCTCTCTTTAAATGGTTCCACTTTTCTCACAGTGATAGCTGMAAATTAACCAACTTACCCAGGCAACATTTAGCTTAATAGGGCTGATTACAGGTGTTTTTTTTTTTGTAATAACTACCAGACTTGTTAGTTATAAATGTATCAGACGACCTCTATGTGTCTTCAATACTCAAGAAAACCAGCTTAAAACATAATTTAAAAGGTATTTCATTCCCTCATGAGTGTATGGGGATAAACAAATATCAGGAGAAAGACCAGGGGAACTCTGCCTACATGACCACTGTTGCTTCCTGAGGTTGTTACTTCTCCAGAGTGCAGGCAGATATTGTTATTTGGAACTCAGTGGAGAAATTCACTCATCCTCACGAGTCTAAAACCCARAGGAAAGGAGAACCACTAATACCATCCCTCAATTTACAGACCTCGTGATCAATTCCTGCAACTGTCGTGGCAATCAATGCATTAATACTGAAGACATCTCATCACTTCAGATATCCAGTATAAATGCTTATCTTTTTGGAAATTAATTGAAAGAAGCTGCAAAAGAAAAAGAAAATTCTTAAAAAAAGAAAAGCCGAATGAGAAAAACTCCAACCCTGTGATGAAAACCCAAAACACTAGAACTGAGCACTGTATAACACCTTTCAAAATGAGTCAAAATAAATCCAAAAAATGTCAAAAAAGTGCAGCAGTCACTGTGCTTGCCTGATGTACTRTCCTGGGGCATGAAACATTGCACAAAGAATGGCCATAAAAATATATTCCTACAGGAAGAGTTCTGGCTCCTCACTGTTGTTTGTGTGGGAATTGTTGTSACAGAAGGTTCTGCTCTCTTCTTGTAAATACTGAGGCAGTAAGTCCTGTTGAATTTGTACTCTTATTTTTATGAAAAAGAAAATATTGTTTAATGCYTTTTTTCCAGACTGAGGACACAATCTCAACTTTAGTGTCTGTAAGTGCTGACCTCCAACTAACAGAGAACTACTAGAACAACTAGGAGAAAAGGAAAATATACACCCTGATATCACAAAGATTCATTGCTATACAAGAAGTACCTTATTATCTGTACTTCATTTTTGATATTAAAAGATGATGAAAACATTATTTTTAAGATTATTCTGTTCAATTAAAACAAAACCCATCTAACCTGAATGARGCATTTCAAATATTTTAGAATTATCAGCACAACGATACCTAGAGTAAAACGTAATCATGTCATGGACCAAATCAATGATCTGTTTCTGTTTTCTGTATATCAAGTATTTTAAATAAAGGCATAAAWTTTTTTCCTCTCTTGAAGCATGAAGCCAGAGAGTCTTCATAGGAATTTATGCTACTATAAGCAGAAAACAACAATATGCCATCTAAATGCCTGTATCTTTTTATACTTGCCTCTACATCAATATCTCTCTGTTTATTCATCCTGGGAAAATGAAAACCAAGGTCAGTTTAGCACTATGATAAAACAACCCCACCCAAACATGTATAAATTTTTATTAAATTTTACCTTGTAATCCTACTTTACTCTGTGTGACTTTTGTTTGCTCCCCAACAAACTCAGTTTTTTCTACAGCTGTTTTTTTTTTAACAGGTAGCATGAAAACTACRCAGCATTTGAGGTGAAGAGCCAGCATCCACTAAGGGCATAAAACACTTTCCTCTGTGTTACCAGGTCTGGTTTTCTTTCCACACTGCCTAAGCCTTCTTATGACTGAGCTGTTCAGAAGAGCACTGAGATCTTTTGCCTCAGTGACTGCAGGGGAACAAGGAAGCTTAAAAGATTCTTGACCATATTAGGGTGTTCAGCAGAGAAGAGATGAACATGGCCAGACCTGCAGGACAACTGTTTCACACCTGCCAAGGTTGGGTTTCCACCACCCTAATTTTCGCTGTCTTATGGTTAACAACTTTAAGTTATACTTCTACTTTTACATACTGGATAATGACACCATTTCCTCAAGAAATACTCCAGCAAAGAATGGGAAATCRCCCAGTCTCACTCCTTTTAGGATTTTTTTTTCCTCCATCTCTCCCTCTGCTCTGCAAATGGGATTAGCATCAGCTCTGTGCAGAAGGTGGAAGCAATGAATTTCTGGACTATGTTTTCACAGGTGATACCAGTGATGAAGGAGAATGATGGTAACAGATGTGTCAGAGTGATATTTTTCCATCACACCTCACAAAGGTTGCATAAATTAGAGTTGTTTGACAGTGAGTTGTGTTGGGACTGGGTTGTTGACAGCCTGGGTACTGGATCAGCTTTCACCTCCAGTTGTAAAATTTTAAGTTCAGTCTACTGGAAAATGTTGCCCTAGCAGCTCACAGTTGATATAGGATTAAAAAAACCCCAACCCAACAACAAAACAAACACTTCTAGTGCACATTAAAAAATGAGGGGGGGGAGAGAAACATCAATAGTCAAAATCAATCAACAGCCGGGTTAAAGAAATAGCATATTTTCAATAATACCTCAAGAAAATCTTATTTTTTGCAAAGGCAGGGATGTCTCACCTGGACACCCACGCCATTACAAAAGTGTCACCACCTAGGCTCAAAAGAAATAAGTGTTAAACTTGTCTCCCTCCGGTGACCTTGGTAGTTGCATTTTAAAAAGAAAAGTTGTCTCATATAAGAAACCCATTTTCTCCCTTCTCTTACACTTCGCTTCCCCAGTGGAAGCATTACATCATAACCCACTTTGACAAAATTTTCCGCAGATATTTCAGCAAAATATCAAACACCAGGATATTTTGGTTCAAAGTGGCAAGGCACCAGTTTGCAAAGGTCAAAGCACGAGCAACTTACTGAATAATATTAGCAAAACCCAAATCTCTCCATGACCCCAGGAGAAATGCCTGCACACTTGAATTTCTTTGTGAGATTTCTTATTTAAGCCAGTTGTTAATAGATTTCATGTGAGTTGGAGTGGGTTTTGTGCAGTGCTAACTTTTACACATAACATGARGCCACACGTCAGCTGCTACGACAGCCCAGTGGGAAACACAACTTTTAAGARACCTCCTCTATAATACATGCATTTCCCACAGATTTAGAGTCAACTGACTAAAATAATGYCATTTACTGCAGAGGTCTTTAGAGGTCAGAGCTGACAACGTTATTGATTGTATTACCAAGAAGAACCCAAGAGCACGAGCAGCATAAACACCACCAAGCACCAAGTGAGGATGAAGAACGTGCACAGCCAATATCTGCTCATCATGCATCATCTTGAGAGGACAGCTGATGCTCCCAGAAAAGCCTGCCAGGCTGTCACCTGTGTTTATAACACTCTTGCTTTGCTCACATATGCACTTTAGCACGGTGCATTATAGTTTCGCTGCTCAGCTTTAGAGAAATTYATCTGGTACACAGTGGTGCTGTCTCCTCTCAGCTGAAGCCATATGGTGCTTCCTCACAGACAATACGTTGTGCTGTCAGGAAGACAACCCTGAGTAGGGTGGGGATGCACATCCATTCCCTGAAGTCTCTTAAAACTTACTCGGATATCAACTTAAACCCACGGGGTTAAAACATCTGTGAGAAATTACAATTGTAATCGATTGTCTTGGCTAACGTGCTGCTGTCACAAAATCCTATTGCTCCTTTCCAGTGGAGTAATGCTTCCCAAAGAGAAGCAGAAGGTTGTAATGAATGACGTGACTAAAATATCAATGTTAAAAAAACCCCAAGCCGGCAAATAATGGTTTTCAGATTCCTCAAGTGGAAATGCAGTAAGTTAAACCTGGGTAATGCCAATATACTGGGAGARTATGTACAAAAGGAGATCCATTTGACATGGGTATCTAATATTTAAACAGCGTGCACTTTTTGTCCTTCTGAAAGATGTCTGTGTTCAGAGATACAGAATAGTTTTATGTGTACCCAATGTTAATCCAATCAAAAATGTCAGGAAAAAATATAGTCCGCCTCTCATTCTTTAAACCAGGACCTATGCCTCAGTGTGAAGTCAGCTGCAGTTTTAAATTCAATTCATAGAATAATGCATCTCCAAGCCTGAAATTTTTTCAGCTTCTGAATAAGTGTTTGAATAAATAACTCCTTAAACTGATTAGGCAGGCTGTCTAAGAAACACAAATGCAGGCATTTTTATGTCAACTACCATTCAYGTTCATATACTGATATATTTGCCGGCCTTGAGATGCAATAGTGTAAAAATAATTTCTAAAAAAACATTTAGATGAAATGTCCTGTTCTGACCTGTAATAAAATACAGATTTTTCCCATAATGTCTCACGGGTTTGTGAGAAAACTGGGCTGGGTATCATATCTTTGCTTTTCCCTGAAGGAGATGCCCAAGGAATGTGAAATGATACCAGAAAATGGTCTCAGTAACCCTTTAGGTTGTCAAACCTTTGGCTGCACTAACAGCTCTTTATAAASCATCTGTTTTAGCAACACTCCTCCAGTCCAAAGGCTCAGATCACAAACTTTTTAAGGGAAAAGCGATAAAGGTTCATTAATGTTGATAAGCTGCATTTTGGKCCAGAAGCAAGTCACAGAACTCATTAGCAGCTAGAATTATAAAGATAATGGATGAGGACTCCTACAGCTTGGTCACATGTAATCCTGAGGAATCTAAGTTAATTTTGCTTTATTACAGGTTTTGTGGCAGTTTGCAGTCATGGTCTGCAGTTTTCCTCTCAATGCTGTTTCTCTGCAAAGAAACTAAGGAAAGGCACAAAGCAACAGATTTATTTTGACTCTCTGAGTTCAGAGCAGGAGTGACCACTCTATATCTCACACACCACGAGGGATGCTATACGTGCTCAGCTGTGACAGAGCTCATGTCTCAAAGACAGAATTAGAAACCAGTGTGGCACTTCCAGGAAAMAAACCTGCAAAGCAATGGAATTCAAGCAGAGAAATGAAACCAAAACTTACCAATTTGCAGTCAGGAAGAGACCCAGTGATGAAAAGTTCTGAATGTAGCCACAGCAGCAGAAATCCTTAACAGCTGCCTGCAGGCCTGGCACTGAGGAGTGCAAGGTTCACCTCATCTGTGGCTGATGATGCTGCAGAAAATTATAAAAGGCAAAAAGCCCTTGGAAGAGCGTAGTCAGGGTCTCATCTTCCTAAGTATGTGAAATAAGTCCAAAAGTTACTTTAAATTTTGTTAGAAGTGGCTATATTGTAATCATGAACAGAAAGAGCAAAACACCACCAAAATTACAAAAAAAAAAAGGATGATGTCACAGCAAGGAGTAAAATTAAAAGAGCATGTGAAAGCCACATCTTGTTCACAGTGTTTTTCAGCCTGTTTGGTTTGTAAGAACACACTCACAAAGAGGTTTAACACAGGGAAGCATTTCATAGAACCCACAGAGAAATCATTCCACAGCATCCTGGCAAGGGTGTTATGTGATCATCCCTCGTGCCAGAGAGAACAACAACCACACGATGAAACAGGTTCATTCATTCTGTACACAGAATGTCTGCACACAGACACACACACACAGATTCTCTCTCTCTTTTTAGGTACTTTTTACACACACAAGTGTGTGGACGTGGATGTATAATGCAGAGGATGCAAAGACATACCTGTAGGTATCGTGTACAAGGAAATAAAATGCAATATATGATGAAGATGACCTGAGTGATGTACATTGCAGTGACCCAGAAAAAGCAGATAATATTTGATGGGACTGTGCTTTCACACAATATAATGGTGAAAAGGATTTCACAAGGTGCCAAATGATATATCAACTCAGATTACTTYTCAAGCAACTGCATATAAATAATTTTCCCTTACAGGTTACGAGATTTGTAAAACTATTATTGCCATAGAGCTGAATAGTTTCGCTTACTGTATGCATGGCAACTTTACTGCAATTGAAGAACTGGCTTTGGTCTCCTTCTTCTACCAGCACTACCCAGAGTTTTTTCAAAGAGTTGAAAAAATATCCTAGAAGTTTGACAGCTATTGGAAATGGTGAGCTTGATTTGGCAGTGTATGCTCCAATGTACCTTCACTGGTGAGGGGAACCATTGTCCTGTCATGCTAGAACGTGCAAGGAGGAATATTGGGGCTGCCAGTGAAAGTTTTTTAGATATTATTCACCTAAAAGCCCCGAGTCAAGGACTGGACAGCATTTGTCCATGATAAAATTTCAGCTGTTCACTGCACCAACCAGGCTGGTGCTCCTTGAGTCACCAGAGCTCTCAYAACTGGTTCAGTGAAGAAGTGTCAGGCAATATTTTATTAAAGTGCTCATTGGCTGCAACGAAGTAAAGCCTTTCAGGRGTTTGTAACATATCAGGCTTAAGTGTTTGTAAGAGACGTGTGAAGACTCGTTCATTAACACTGCAATTAATTCAAAGACAAGGACTGGCTAAGCTTCTCTTACAAACTCATCTCAGCAGACTTGCACAGTTATTGCAGCTGGGATATCATCACAAACACAAAAATCCTGTATCCATTGATTTCTCTATGCTGTAAAATCTTAGGTGAGGAAGCCCTGAAYAGTTATTACTTTCTCTTCTATCTAATTTTTCTTCCATAGCATTATCATCCCTTTGGAAGATTCATTGCTTTTCTTTCCTTCGCTGCACTGGAATTTTGGAGTAAATTATAATCACACCTTAGTCTTTTTTTGACAGTATTAAAGAAAAGAAAAAAACTTAAATCAGTACATCTTTCCTTTTCTAAAGGGAGGCATGGCTGGACATGGTAAAACAAAAAAAGAGGGAAGATAATGGGAGCACTTTGGAAGGAATTCCAGAACTGTGCCATGGGTTACCTCTCATATATAGAAGATTCTGACTTGAAACCAGACTGCTGAATGGTGAAATTGTCCAAACTGCTCTCTAGGCTTGGAGTGATTTTGCATATATTTTGCAGAACGTCTTACAATAGCATTTTGGTTCAGGCCAGCAATTAAATTTTGGCAGTTGCTATTCCCATGCCTTGGTCTGCACACCAAAGCAGACTCAGTGTGCACAAACTGGCTCCTTCTGGATCAAACCAATCTAAAGCACTGTGAGCTCTCCTTACATGCTTCAGCCACGGTGTTCAGCCCATGGGATCAGTCTGGAGCCAGACTGAAGGCAAGCACAAGAATGCTGGGAATTGTGTCTGCTGGATCTTCGGCTACATCTGCTTTTCCACACTGAGCTTTTCCACTGGATAACTTATCCTGATAAGCTTTGGGGAGGACTGCAATCTTCTGCAGCACCTAAATGTGTCTGCAGAGGAACAGGACCAGCTCCCAGCTGCACCTTGAATGCAATCCAGACWATGAATACAAATCTGTGGGACAGCAGTGGCTAGAACGGTTCAGGATCATCAAKGAAAAAAAAGATGGAATTATAGACTTGATTCCGAAATATTGTTTGATTCTGAAATAACAGGGGGACTAAATAAGGACATCACAATGAAATAAATGGAGTTAAGGTTGACTATGCCATCTGTGAAGTTGGCTCACAGACTCACATTGCTGGTTGATGTTGGAAATAAAATTGCAATGCACTAATTACCTGCTTCTTAGGCTCCCCATGAATACACTGAACTTAGCTACAATATGTTTAAGTGCTTGCTCCATAGATAATATCAAGATAAACTATTTTCAGTCAGCCCTGGCCCATTATGGGTGTAAAATAGTTGTCAGCCCTGACAATCACACACTTGAAATTTATGCCAAGAGCATGAGTTTTAGCTATGCACAAAAATTCTTAATGTAACCTATTTCAGATTTTTATTACCATTTTCCATAACCTTTTCAGAAGATCTGATAAAACTACATAGTCATTAAACTCAGTGGTCATGATTTTTTTCCCTGTATGCACTTAATTTACAAACTTGGCGATTCTAACTTGCATCTTAATAATTTAAATTATAAAGCATKGCAGATTAGTTTTTGTCAAAAAGTTCCAAGCTTGATAATGGTAGAGTTAAAAACAAATCCTGACACYTATTTTATTGCCAACAAACAGAGAGCACAGACAAAAATCATACTATGGTTCAAATTACAATGT
Organism: Mixornis gularis; assembly: GCA_003546035.1. Taxonomy (NCBI): domain Eukaryota; kingdom Metazoa; phylum Chordata; class Aves; order Passeriformes; family Timaliidae; genus Mixornis; species Mixornis gularis. Next base: position 95,498 of record QVAJ01000013.1, read on the forward strand.
TTGCGATGCCTCGAAAAAGTAATTAGTGTTCAAGGAATAGAGTTCCTTGAATGCTATATAGAATGGAATACAGAATTCAAGGAATTCCAGACTGTTGAAGTAACAGTGACTGTTTGCATTGAGAAATGAAGAGCATTGTGGATAACAAGAGAAGGGTCTCACATTATCTTGTGGATCCAGCCAGCTCTTTCCTCTCTCCCTTTTGTATTTCAATCTAGAATGCCCACAGCCTTCTCCATATTTGGTCTCCAAATCTTCATAGTGCCCCTGAAGTTTCAAATGCACAGTTTCCATTCCATGAGGCCAAGGCTGCTCTGCCAGACTGAAGGGCCAGGGTAAACACATTTCCAATTTCCAAGTTGTTTGTTTTGGTAATTCGAGATAGAGAGGTCCTGAAATTGATATGCACTCATTTTTGTGTTTACCAGAAGGCTGTTTCAGATCARAATTGCTCCCACAGCCCTCAGCTTGCCAAAGCCCACATGTAGCATAATGCCTAACAAAAAATCCCAAAATGTGGGACTTCAAATATTTACTAAAAAAAAACCAAACCAAACTCAGAAAAAAATAGYGCTGCAAATCCACAGACTTCATCCCACTTAAACAGCTCTTGCTGTATCGCAATTTAATAGGAGTGAGGGGTAAAGTGTTGTCTCAAAGGTAATTTCAGCAAGAAAATTGAGAGGAAAAGGAGCTTTTGAGCCATGTGGAATGGTAATGGCTTTGCCTATCTTTTACATGACGAGAGCCCTCAAACCGAAGGAGCGGCACAGCTCTTCCCTGTTGCTGTGGTAAGCTAAACCACAATCAAGAGGGTACCTTGGGCTAGATATCTTGGTTACAGAYTTGCAGCGCCTTGTCACGAGTTCTCTGGGGTCACTAATGTCATTATTAATTTATCTGTGTGAGAGTGGGGCCTTGAAGGCTTCGATGAGATGGAATCTGCTGCGGGCGTTTCACGAGTGCTCTTGTACTCGCTGTTGCATAAATACCCACGAAAGAGAGTGAATGATGAAAAAAGAAAAAAAAAGAAGGAACCTGACAAAGAATTTGAGAAGCTCTGAGTCAAARAGCAAATCTGTTCTGCAGAGTAGATTTGGGCAGGCTGCACTCCTCCCCAAGCCCCGTCAGGACACAGCCTATACCCAGGGCAAGAAGTGACACAATTTGGGCAACGGGTCAAGGCTTCCATCTCACCAAACTCCAGGACACCAGCAAGGTCTGCAGCTTGAAATGGGCTTCTATCCAAAAACACCTTGGATTTGAATATCTTCTGGGTCAACCAGCTATTTCTGGGAGAACAGCCAGAATGAATAAACCCAGATCCCTCTCAGCCCAATGAGCAACCATCTGAAGCACTCTTTCCCCCCCCAATAAATATGTAATCCACAGAAATTATTATCATAGCTCAATAACTTCACCATTATGAAGTAGTGAATTAACTCCCCTTTCAACATTTTTATATTATCATAAGCTCATGCAAGCAGCTGTATTTCAGAGCTAGCAATATGAAATCTTCAGTGGGACCACTATCTTTGTAAAAGTTATAAACAATAGAAGGAAGTTTTATTCTCCAGGTAATTCATGTATGACTTACAGTTTTTATCATCTCTTGGTAATTTTTTTTCCCTCATCAGGATAAGTTTCACTGGGTATATCTTGTATCATATTTTAAATAACAAATTTTAATGCATGACATCCAATACCATATTCATTATTCTTAGTAAGAACAGGGAATCTAAAACAATAGAAAGTCTCATTTACATCTGACAAGCACAACCCCTTTTTAGATGTGAAAACCCATCTGGTGTGTGAGGGCACATATAGGATTACTCATATTTGCATGATGTACACAATTCCATGCAATAACTGTGCAAAAATATTCTGCCTTTCTGAGGGTACCCAGTTCAGCCAATATATACATTTGCCATCAGCTGTGATCAACACATAATCTAAAATTTAAAGATGCTGCATTCCAGAATCCTAACACATTGTCTGAAATATTTTATCTAGCTTAGATAACAATCCAGCCAGTTTTGTCTGCAATACTTATCCCCATTACTGGAATAACTGAGCTCCTCATTGTCATTTGGTGTGGACATCCAYTAAGAAAAGTCATTTTTGCTTGCTGTTCATGGACAGTGAAGCTCAGAGCAGAGCTGCACAAGACATTTAGTGAGCTGCTCTCAAAGCCCTCTTCTACCAAAAGGTGAAACACTACTTCCTAAAGCATCTTACAGGTATCAAAGTTCTGTATGAAGGAGGAAAAAGTGAGCTCAGTTCCTTTTGGATGAAAGGCACAAGATCAACTCAGCCACCTGTAAGACCATAAATCCCAGCCTTGGGCTGAATTTCCCAAACTTTAGATTCTTTGCTGTTTGCTGCAATCCCTTGCCCAGGGTAAGGAGTACATGCAGGATGTTGGAAGAAATTGGCATTAATATATGGTTTTCACCAACCCCACTTACCTGAAGGTATCACTTAAGTCTCCCAAAACACACATTTGTCCTTTGCCAAGATGTGCAGGTGCGTTATAATGAGCTTCAGAGAGGTGCCCCTCTGGGATTAAGACTCTTGCCCTCATCTTGGAATTACAGGTGTCCAGATCTGCTGTTTGTCACAAGGTTAAGGCTGTGGTAAAGGCTGCCCTGTATTTAATGACTGCATTTCTCTGCCAAAGTCCACCACGTCGGCTGTCAGAGCCTTACACATATTTAACTCCTTGCATATGCAAAGCCAGGCTTTTGGCACACCCAGAATAATTTTCCTTTCAAATCAAACTACTTGAGGTTTTTTTCAGAGAAATTATTATTCCATCCGGCAGAACCTGAGGATTTTTGACCATCTGAGCAGTAAGTCTGGAKGCCCCAAAGTGCCAGACAAATGCCACTGCAGATTCAGGATCAACTTGGAGCAAATGTGCTCTGAGTTCAGCGTGCCTTAGACATGCTGGATACCACACAGATTAAATCTGACACATTCTGGGATTGCTGGGCTCGGCAGATGCACAGCCTGGTGGGTCTGCAGACATTTTCACATTTATAAACAGAAATAGGGGGAATGCCATTTGAGATTGTTTGAACCCACGTTCTCTAACTTCAAGGCAGGTGCTCTAGCAGTGAGTGGCAGGTATTCAAGGAGTGATCAGAGGCACTCACTGTCAGTGCTAGAAATAGTTCAGTTTGTGTTAAATAAATAACTGGTAACTGGGTCTGGAAAAGGGAGGGAGGGAGGAAGCCTGRGAGGATGTTACTATTGAGCCTGATAGTAAGGGAAAATAAAAAAGGAACAACATGTCTGCCATGATCTGCCATCTTTTGTGTAAGTAGGCCTCATGCAGATTTGCTTTGACTCGCAGTGCATTTGGCCACTAAGGCGAGACAGTGAAGAAACATTTCTTTGTTGATTCAACACAGCTGATCAGAGCTAAATCCTCATCAGGATTAGGTCCTGTGAGGCACATTTTTAATAATCTAGACCATCAATAAGATGTTCAATGCTTTCTGCAGGGCTCTCCAGGCACCTTGCTCTCACAAAAACAAGTATGAATACAGAGTTGCACATATCCTGGTGACTCTATTCACCCACCTGAAAGAACAGAAAACTTCTACAGCTGGGACAGAGCACTGAGCTCAAATGACTTGAATGCCAAAACAGCCATTAAACAGAATCATGGATCATCTCTACCTTTGTAGATGGAGAAATMAACTCCAGGAACAAACAAGAACAATCCAGATGATATAAAAAAATATTTTAAAAATCACATGATTTACATCAAGTGACAGCTATCTTAAAATATCCATATTCCCTGCAGATATACTTTGAGCATTTAAAGACAAAAAAAGTCAATTGGAATTAAGTGGTTATGATGATCTTGGTCTGTAATCCGTAAAAGTATTTCTTTTATCATAGAATTAAGTATTTGTGTAAATATTGTATTGAATGATGGTATTTTCCCAGAACAGGATATTGGTCTCCCAGGGACATTTTGAAGCTGGCCAAAACTTCCAACTGTGTTTGGTTGTATACCACTTTTTGATCTTTTCTGTTGCATTCTATATTGGGGAAAAAAAAATGCTGTTTGAGAAATTTTAGGGGCAGCAATGTGAAAAAAAGGAAAGTCAAAGAGAATAACCTTAGGCCAGTTATCCTTCCAGTTTTCCACAGTCATGGGACAGCTGGCATTCATGTAGCTGCCCACTATACTCTGCATATTTTGCAAAAGCAGACCCAGTCCAAGYGCTAAATCCAAGGGAAGAAATAAAACAAGGGTAAAGGACATTTTTATTCCTTTTCATTTGTCACATTTCCTCTCCAGCGAACTCACGATAAATTTCTTCCATAATAAAATAAAAAAAAAGGAGTAGGTTCTATACTGTATGTCAGTGTCATGATGAGACATCTCTGTAATTAGAATAGGTAAGTAGATTTTAGCAAGGGGATTTAACACATCATACCTTATTCTTTTGGCTTTGAGCTATTAGCTGAGATCTCCCATTTTTATTCCATAACCCACTTAAGACATTTCTGTAAAACTTATCCCGCTAAAAGCTGGATTTCAAATCTGATTCTTTCCCTCAGTTTCTTTTGTAGATGGGAAAGCTCGAGACTTTTCAGCCACAAATTCAGTTWTGTCCTTCCAAAGATCCTTGAGGCAAATTCAATTCAGCAGCAGAAGTGACAGGCCAGGTTTGAAGGAGTCACCTGCTGACAGGTGTGTGTGTTGTGGTGAAGGGCAGCGCTTGGAGGGCCAGGAAGGGCAAGAGGAGACAGAAAATTATATTTCTGTGGCAACAGGAATGCAATAAAATTTGAGTCTCTTCGTGTGGCAGAAAGGACTACAGGTGAGTGAGAGAGAGAGAGTTGTAGWGTTATTGGATAAAGGAGTGGGACTTGCAGGTGTGGTGGAAAGGAAAGAGTTCTGCTAAAAGTCTGTGTGGAGGAGAGTGAACAGAGCAGCAAAGGGACAGAGGGYTGTTGGTGGAAAATCCAGAGAAGTGAGGGGGAGAAGAAAGACCAGCTTGGGAATTTCACCTTCATCTTCTGTTGTTCTCCCTTCTGTTCTGTTGTCCTTACTCAAAACCCAAATAAACCCTCTCACAATCCATTTCTCACTGCTCCTGTTGCCTCTGGGCCCGTGAGGAGGTGCAGAGCAGAGGCTTCGGGGTAGCAAAGCACAAGCTGCCCTCTGACCTTGTGGAAGTGGTGCCACCAGAGGCTGAGAATGTAGGAACACATCCCACACATCCTCCAGCACAGTCAGAACAGCCTTTTCCTGCTCCAGCCTGCCTCCCCAAACTGGTGCCTGATTCCTGTGCCTTTACTCCCAGGTGTAAGCTCCAGCATCCACAAATAGAGCCTCTGCAATCAGTGAGACTACTCATGTGAGTAATGGCTCACAGCTGGTTGYAAACAGAGTCATGAGCTCCCTACATTTTTAGTTTTTGAATGCTAGTATTTTTCTTGTGCCTTTTCCCCCCTGAGAAATTGGATAAGAAAATTGCTTTTCCTAAAATCTTCTACATTTAGGATCACAGTGATCAGCACAGCTAGACAAGTGAAAAGGAATCTTARGTGAAGTTATTTCAAAGTTCCTGCAACTCATAGCTTCTTGTTGTTGTTGTTCTATAAAGGTCTTTTGCTGATAYGGTTTTTAAAAGCAGTGAACAACTCTCCTGTGATTTCAAAGCATCCCCAATTCTAATAAATCCCAGTAGTGGTGTTCAGAGCTTATCAGTTCAGATGACTTTTGTGAGATCAYGCTGAATTTACTTTTTACCAGGTATCCATCCCATCTCTGCCAGTATGTGGTTTTGGGTATGTACCAATAATCTCTAATGATAGTGTTATTGCCTAAAGACACTGGGCAAAATGGGTACTATGTTCTTAAGTTCTTCTATATTTTAATAAATCTGAAGAAAAAAGAAAGACAAAAATCTGAGGAGAAAAGGAGGAGATTTTTTTTTTGGCGAGGAGCTGATTTTTAAATGGTGTGACTGCTGTAGGACACGCTTACAAAACCCGTTCAATGTCCAACCATTACATCTGCAAAAAATTATGCTTGAAGGTGAGAGAAGTCAAGCAACTTGCTACTGGCTACCATATTGATGCCTTAAAACCTTTCAGATTCTCTTGACTGTAAACAGGCAAACTATCTTGTAAAAATCTCTGTACTTCCTGGCAAACGTCACAACACTCCTCCCTCAGAAGGATGGGCCAAGGAACTTCCTCACTCATCCTTAAAATAAGCCAAATATCTAAAGCAATTCTATCTGATCTGAAAAAAAATCTGGAAATGTATTTAAAAATATTCTTATTATTTACTGAATTCCTACTTAAATTCTGTATACAGACATATTGCTTTTTGATTTACTCCTCTGTAATTATCTCTCCATCTTCCTTCCCCTGTGGCTCTCTCTGCACAGCCTCCTCTGCCTAGCAGCTCTCTCTGYCTCTGGGCTGTACAGCTGATCACTCAGCACTATTCCTACTGCAAAGCCTGCTCCTCATWATGCAAAGGCAACAATTCCTCATCTCACTTTCCCTGCTCCTCTTCTCTCCCTGCCTCCAGGACAAGTTCATCTTCCTTTCTTGCTGTAGCCACAGCAAGGTCAGAACCCTTTTCCCATGCTCTCCCTCTCACCTGTCCAGTCCATACACTCTGACCTCACATTTCTATAAAGCCCTTCCTCTGTCCAGACCTCACCTCCTCTTTCTTTCTATTCTCTTACTACACTTGAAGTTCTACTAAGGACAAAGAAAGCCACAAAGGCTGTACAGGACAGTCCCACACTGATTTTTCAACCCTATTTTTGCTGACATCTCCTATTTCAGCGACTCCCTAATTCTGYCCAGAATCTCTTTGTGCCATGAGAAGTTTCATTAGTAAAAATTTTTATCTTGGAAGCCCACGTGAACAATTTCATTTGAAATTTGGTTTACGYCAATGAAGCTATAAAACCTGATAAGCATCTCTTGACAGATTTCTGAGCAAGTGGACTTTCTGGCAAAATATTTAGATAACGGTGACTTTTAGATCGATAAGGCAGAAAGAAATGATCATTTGAAAGTCCTGTGTCTATCTGAAGAGGGAACAAGGAGGAGGAGAGGATGTCCATCCAGCTGGAGGCAGAGGGAGCAGTGTACTATAAATTCACATTTATAGCAGCCTTGCCCCATAACAAATAGGTAAGGGTAGGCACACTGGCAGGATAACAGCTGCCTTCTCTCAGAATTTGCCTGTACATATYAGAACTGTATTTTTGATGAAGTGATAAGGAAACACAAGCTGCAAAGTTCTGCCCTCTGCCTCAGCTGAAATAACTTCATCTACCAACGCTTGGAGAACTTCAAAAAACACCCCAAAAGTATTTAACGCACACGTGAAAGATCAGTTGTACTTATAAGCTTAAGTCATTTTCTCTAGACTGTTGGGTTTTTTCTTCACTTTGTTCAGGCACAGCAAATAGATGTGTCAGCTTTTTGTTGGTTCAGTAACAGAAAAATCTCTCGAATCCGATTATCCCTGGTYGTATATAGTCTGCAGTTATTTAAAAATAAGTAGTTTGGAGATTTAGTTTTGCTTCAGAAGGTAATCTTATTGTTCCCTAATAAGTATGGCATGAGTCACTCCACTGCAACAGTCCCTCCACATTCCAGTCTTAATTGTCTCCAAATTAAGGAAACTGTTAGATGCATCTTACTGTGAGGAAATGAATATTTCTGATCCCTGCTGCTAGATAACAYGGCAGAAAATTCCTCTGAATGTGCACCAGGCCAGTTTGCTAATATGAAAACTGTCCCTTGAACGCATTATTCAATCATTTCTAATTTCAGCAATTATTTACAATTTGTTAAACCCGTAGACCAATCTCACAAACAAAAMGTGAATATTACTTCTTTATCAAGAGGGGTCCCCCGTGAACTCCCAGCCTCTCTTAGTTCTTGACAGAAACTTGATCGTGATAACGAAGCATTTCAGCCACAGCTCTGTTAAAAGCCCTGCTTTTGTTTTTGGAACAAGTCCTGACAATTGCCTCCCATTTGAGCCAATTCTACCCGATCCTGACCACAGTTCTTTTACTCCGTGATGGTTTATCACGGTTATTACCTCAGTAATAATATCACCTCAGTAATAATATCACCTCAGTAATAATATCACCTCAGTAATAATATCACCTCAGTAATAATATCACCTCAGTAATAATATCACCTCAGTGCTCCGCGGCTCCCGGCGCTGCGTGGGACTGGCCCTGCTGAGGGCAGCAGGCAAACCGATGGGCAGCCAGCCTCTGATCCTACAGACTCCATCCCCTGGGATGTGTGATCCTACAGATTCCATCCCCTGGAATGTGTGATCCCACAGATTCCATCCTCTGGGATGTGCGTGGTGAGGAGAGAGGTGCTCCACCATCCCCACCCAGCAGCCAAGGGACATCATGGCCATGGGTGTAGCACAGCCCCGACAGAGCCAAGAGCTCTGGCRCTGATCCAGAAGAGCACAGAGGTGAGAACGCTCACACTGAGCACCAAAGGAGCCCATTCACACCTTACACTAATAATTAGAGAAGGCAGGCAAGCCTAGCAAGGGTAATTCATTCCACTGGGAGCGTTTCACCACCCCACAGTGCCCTAAGATCAGACTGGGATGCACAAAGGCTTCCCCTTGCCTCAACGGTGCAGGAGGGAGACCTAGATCTCTGTGCAAACCCTTCTCCTCATTTCAAAGAACCCTATTTTCTGATGGGTTTTAAAGAAGAGACGTGTTTGGCTTGCATTGATGCAGTTTCCACCTCAGCAAAGGAAAGCAGTTTAGAAAACATCTTATTAAAACAGGTTCTGTCTTTAAATATCTAAGAAACCCTGCCTAACAAAGCGGTGCTGTTTCTTGTTTTCTTAGCTTATTCTGCATTAGCTAACCWACCAAATATTGCAGAAAGGTTCTTTTCATGTAAAACCTGCCAGCAAAAATCGATGCRTAAGTAGTAGGAAAATAATTTTGACTAGTGCCTGCATTATCTCCAACACATGAAATTTAACCAGCAGAGCTTGAATTCAATGAAAAACATACATATTAAAAATTAAAAATAGCAAGTACAGAAAATTGAATTGAATCAGGATTCTCCTATCACTTGGGAAAGCATATGGAAAATGTTTTATTGCACAGGAGAGTCCAGACAATATTGACCAAGCCCCTCTTGACTTTCTCTAAAACATTTTTTGCATTAAAAACAACCAGAAAGAGCAGTGATTTATTTCTAAATTCCCYGGGTGTGCAGAGAGACACAAAGGTCCTAAAACTGCTGACTAAGATAAATTGCAGGTTGGAATGTATTTAACAAACGATAATGCAAAATGCAGAAAAATATACAGAGGAACAGGAGATAGCAGTGGAATGGAGTACATGACCTGCCTGAGAAGTTACTACACACAGCCAAAGAGCAGATTTAGCTGCAGRTAAATTCCCCCAGCTATCAATACCTACAGAATTAAACCACCATTAAGAGAACACAGTGAACCCTTCAGCTGCTTAGCAAAGATGACTGGGAAACAGGCATTATTGCAGTAGCAGAATCAAAMTCTTTTTTGAGGCGAAGTYGGGAGAAAAAGAATGTGCTGAAATTAWATTATTGAGTTAAGCCTCCAAGAGGAGAAGTAGAAAAAAAATGGAACAAGTGAGTATTAATAGTGACACCTCCTGCCAGCATGGCTGCACTGTGCCTTGTCCCCCACTTTGGAGCATCTGGCCTTGGCTGGGATTTGAGGCTGGACACGGGACCAGTGGTCTAACAGGGCAGGGAAATTCCTGCCATCCTCTTTTGTACACAGGTGCAGCCAGCCCTGGGTTTGCTGGGTTTGTTTGCTTTTTAAAGCTGCTCTCCCTGTTTCTCTCTGCACGTGATGGCTGAAGGAGCAGCTCATCAAGCTGTGCCTGCAAGGCTCTGGCAGAGCAGGTCCTACCCTGGGCCAAGGCTCAGCAGCAGCTGTAGAGATGCGAGAGCAGCTCATGGAGCAGAGCAGGTGAGAGAAAAATAAACCTGCCACCACCCTGCWCTCACCTGCCTTCAGGAGATTCACTTTCCCTGCTTCCAGACACTCAAGACATGAATGAAACGCACCAAAAAATCCCTCTGTCCACTCAAGAAAGAGTTAATATCAGAAAAGTCCAGTCCAGTATCAGGAAATTGACATAGAAGGGATATTAAAGGGGAACTTGTCTTTGGTGGATAAGAAGTAAATTTATTACAAAACTTCATGCTTTTAAATTAATCCTCTCCTACTGAGACTCCTTCACAGGCTTAGTGTTGTATTGTTTGTACGACACTACCACAGTGTGGTGCACAAACATTGGAGATGGAAATAACTCCAGGGGGAATTGAAGGAATTGTTCTGGAATACAGACCTCAATTCACCACCACAGAACGCATGGTAAAGTAGGACTAACACCACTTAAAAAAAAAAAAAAATTAAAAAAAGAAACAGAAATATAATTTTATCTCCATGTGGGAGCTGGCTTTACCATCTGGGCTGAAAAAAAGGGCAAGACACAGCTAACTCCATGATGAGCAGATCTTTCTGGAGACAGGTTTCAATAYCCCTTAGCATACTCCTAATTCTGCATATGACCTGAACCCCTGTTCCCTGTGTCAACAGGGCCTTATTATTTTCCTTCTCTGCAGAGTCAGCCTCAGCACTTCTCCTAAGCCCTGGATTTAGTTTGAGCAGAGGCCACCAGGCCAATCGACTACTGACCCTGTGCTGTGAGTTTTCCTCCACAGAAGTGATGACTCCAGTTTTCCTCCTGAGCAAGTTTTCACAAAATAGGACTTTCATCWCTGAGATCCTCTAATCTGTCTAATTCTTGGCTGAACTGGGTAGTAATTTCAGAAATAAGTGGAAGCAACTCTGAGACAGAACAGGATCATATACTCTTGCTTGCCTGGAAAATCAATACTAAACTATGAGACTCTAAGCAAAATATATATTCTGAAATGGAACTATGTAGTCAAATATAACTATTCATTCATTTTTCTATTTTTTCTAACTTTAACAATATATGTATAATCTGTGTTCCCACCATGGGGAGATCTGCTTTTTCCAAGAAAATCAGATGAGGAAAGGCTTTCTGATATCTCATCAAAGAAAGAATAACCAAACCAAAAAACCAATCCTCTCTACCTAGCTGGATATTGCCACTGACTCATAGGAATGTGTTCCATTAATCCTCCTCTATTCTCTTTTACCAGCTCACATACTTCTCTTATTGTGCTAAAAGCACTAATATTTTTAGCTAATTAAAGTCTCCACTTAGATGTGTCTATCATCAGATGGGAACATTCACTCCCACCTCACGATTTACATTTGCCAGGCTCTTCACCCACCCACCCAGCAGACTGCCACAAACACACAGATCACACTTCCTGACTTGTTCTGCTCTGCAATGACCCACCACACTCCTGGAACACAGAAACTCTGCTGGCACCCATCCCAAATCAACTCTACTCCTGTGACAGGTGAGCATACAGAAATATTAAAGGCCAAGCTCTAGATAWGTCTTGGTTCTGGTGCACAGCTGTATTTAGCAGAGCATTTGGTCATTTAAATCAYGTTTATCTTTCTGCACTAAACACCTTGTGGTATAACACCCCTCCTATTGCCCTGCTTAAGCAGGGCTTAACATCAGCAGTTTGATCTTGGCAGCCAGAAGGGCATCCAGTGGTGACATTAAGCTTTGCCTTTTAGGGACAGCACTAACAGGGATTTCCACCAGCTCTTGGCTGTGCTCAAAGCACAGAGGTGATGCTGTWGCCCACCAGCAGCCTCCAAAGGGTYTCCTCAGGTTGCCTGACAAACACAGGCTGATGTGTGAGGGGGAAAGAGAGAAAAATTCACAAGGATGCAACGGACTTGATGATCCCAAAGGTCTTTTCCAACTTAGTTCTGTGATCCTGKCTGCTTTCAGCCCACAGGTTCTTCCAGGGCTGCCACTTGATGAGTCCTTTTGTAATGGAGGGGATGGGGTGGGGGTGGTGTGTGAAAATTTTGTATTTCAGACCATGTCTCTGCCTTGGAAGAGGCAGAAATCAGGCTCCTCATTTTTACACAAGAGCTCTGCACTGTCAGATGTAACACACAGAAAAGCAGCTGGCCTGCTAAAGGTGGGACACCTGAAAGTAACAGGATGAAGGGAAACAACTGCAAAACTCCAGAAAATTCTGAGCTGCAAGAAAAAAATAAGAGGTGTGGTGAGATTGCTCTTGATATTTTTATGTTTTTAATTTGAGCTGTACAGTTTTCCCTGCTACCTGTGCCTTGTTTATGGATGAGTCATGTTTGTGCTGTCACTGCTCTCARCTCCTTCCTTCCCCATCTGTGGCATTTCTTCCATCCATGTTAATATCTGCTATAAGGTCTGAGCTGTCCCAGCAGCTGATCAAATAACAGATTATGAAAAAATAACCTATAACCAAAAGAAAATGCTAAAAATCACCTTGGTTTTGCTTTTCCCTCCTTGTTTCTTCAAGCCTGTTTACCTGACATGTGCACCAAGGCTTCCAGTGCTTTATGTAAAAGACCAGATCCTGGCTGCCCTTGGCAACATGCTAAAGAAGCACTCATTATTTAYTGGATATGACATAGCCTTTCCTACATCCCTGACTCATTCTTTGATCTCTCCTGACAATTTATTTTAAAGAATTTTGCTATCTTAAAGGATTATAACTGGTACATGGTTTCCTTTCAAAAGGATTAAAAAAAAAAAGGAAAAAAAAAYGAAGAAAAAGGCCTGAAACATCATTTATGTATTTTCTACTTCTAAAAAGTTCAACTAAGTTCACATTTACCAGGTAAGCACCATTTTCATTTGTTTCCTTTCCCTTCAACAAAAACCATTCCTGCTTCATGAGACCATTATTACAGCATTTGTGTGTGAATTGCTCCTTTCATTGCTTTGATCATGAGGCAGCAAAGACCCTCGGTGTGTCACCTTGGTGCCTCTGCATGCACTCTAGGCAAGGCCAGCACTTCCATTTTTCTGCAGAAAGTCAGAAGTAAATAGCTTCCTGAGGTATAGTGCAGCCTGAGATAGGACCTGTATCCTAATGAGTTTTTTTTTTCCCTCTGTGACTACATAAACAGGAAACCTGTTGATTTTATTCAGTAGTGTAAGCACAAGTGGGAATATTTCACTGAATCTCTGTGCTGGCTGGTCAAAAGCAGTGTATAACACCACCTTTACATCCTTAGAAACATAAGTCATTTTCAGAGGATGCAAGGGAGGATCTTTTTTTCTTGCCCAAGCTCTCCACATTTCCAGAACTGCAATATCAAGGGCAATTTTATTCTTTATTTCTCATTTTTGGGCCCACAAAAGAGATATCTGAGTAAGATTCAAAGATATGAGAACATGCACAATCAAAATTAATGTATTTTTAGCTTTCTGAAAGGATGTTATAACGTATCTTCAGTCAGACTGCTATTAGCAAAGTTAATGTTTCTGATTGCTATGTACAGCGCAGTGAATCATCTCCTTAAGCTGAGGTGACTATTAGCAGCAGAGGTTAAAAGTACACTAAAATTAGAAAATTTGCYTGTTAATTTTCAACATCCAGACACAAAGGGCATTTATGAAAATCTACCAAGAGTCTGACCAAACCAGGAAGGCCCTATAAGATCTTACCAGTATACCTGGCACTGAATTGCCTGCCTTTTTTACAGTGTGAKGACTAGAATATTGCAATTAACTGCCATATAAACAAATGGCATTAAGATTTTGGGAGAGAAGATATTAAAAGTTTGAGCACCTGCAATCTGCTAATAAGTTTCTTAATAAATATATGTATTTCATTGAAGGCGAGCATTAGAGGAGGAAGTGGTGCAGATTTTAGCCCACAATAATCTGCAGTACTGCTATGCAACACTTMAGAATTCAACATTGCTTTTTTGTTCCTTACCATTCTTCCCTCTCAGGCCAGCAAAAGCCTTTTTCATAAGCAGCCTRGGGGCATTAGAGCCTCTGGCTCTTGGTGACCCTGCCAGAAAATCGGGGAGTTATTCCCCTGCTAGCCCAGACTGGWAGAGAAAACACAAATTTTTAGATTTCCATGGAAAGGAAGCAAGTCCTAAAGCGTTTTCTGAGAAATTATTTGAAGAGAAAGCGTTTCATGGAATGTACCTCAGGAGCCTGTCACATCAGAGCCATCCCACAGGAAGGGCAAGAGTGCAGAGAAGAAGAAAACTTCTCAGGGGGGCTCAGGTTATCGTGGGGGAACACAGGAGAGGATGTCACTGAATCACTCCAGACGTGCTGACTGCTGCTCACATATTGCTCTGGAGGTTGAAAAGGGCCTGAGGAAGGCAGGAGAGCCTCACTTCTACTCAGTTATTTGTGTGAATAGGAGCTGAGGGAAGGATGAGGGAAGAGATCTGATCAGGGTGAAGAAAATAAAACCTTTCTTCCCAGAAACCWCAGGAAGGGCTTTTGAGCTACTCCTGGAAAATGATGATTTTTAACATGAGGCTTAAAAAAAGACATCTGTGTACACAGGAACACAGCTATCTCACAAAGGAGGATGAGCTGTCCCTGGCACATAACACCAGAAGACAACAGAGCAGAAGGCTGTATCTGATATTACACCTGCTCCTTCACCCCTGTGAAAGTACAGGGCAGGTGGGGAACGTTTGAAACTGGCAAAATCGCATTTCTACACGGGGCTGCACCTTTCTGCACTTTTGTATTTTCTGTTTGACCGGTTTATGRGAATTATTCTTCAAAGCTGGGACCTCAGACTGAATTGTCACTGCTGTTTGTGGAGCAAGTCTTGACACAGCCTGTTTTATTTTAATTACCTAGAGCTGTAGGTTTGTCTTTGTTGCCATGATCTTAGTTTTCTGATGTTGTGTCTTTATGACAGCCGAAATTCTACCACTGATGTTAAGATRAGGTGCATAACTAATGGCTCTAATATTCTCTTCCTTTATTGCTAGGTCTTTAAATGAAAATGTTATTTTCAAAATCTATCCCAATATCTTTGCTCATAAAGCGAATACCATCTTTTGAAAAGTGTTTCCAATCTTTTTTTTTTGCTTGGAAAAATAATCAAATGTTTTATCTCTACCTTAACTTCTTCCTTTATTGGGCTTTTTCTGGCTTCCCTGTGCCTGATCTTGCTAATTTTCAGAGCACTGCAAAAAGTGCCTAAGAGATCCATTGCGTATATCCTTTTTCTCCTGGTCTCTGGTGGAGTCACCTTTTTTTCTGGTACATTGGTGTTTCTATAGTTATGTCCAAGAGGAAGCGTGCTCCTCCTTTTACATGTGCAAATATATGTAGAGTTACATACGGAAAAATATATATATTCTATATAGAGAGAGTAACATATGGAAACACCCTTGTTCACCTCTTTATTTATATTTTTATATATATTTGGTAGGTAACTTGCTGCTACACCTCACATCTTTCATGGCCCTTGACTACTGTCTCTGCAATGCCATTAACCTGAATATTCCTGTTTTCATTTCTGCCTCCTGGAAACATCTGCTCAGCCCCTTAAGCCACGCAGGGAGTCTGGTTCTTATTCAGGTGTCAGAAAGSCAGTAGGATTAAACCACTTCAATGGGCACATGCAAGCACTGACAACTTTTAGCAGAATAGAATAGGGAACAGGAATTAGTGCTTGGATCATAATGCTTTCTGTGCAGGCAACCACAGACCTCGCTACCAAAAGAAAAGTATTTGATATCRGGCACCAACTGTGCATTCAAAATAGAAAAGGCAGCAGGCCTTCTCTTGATGAGTTTAAGCATTCAGGGACACATTCTGTCTCCTTTTGTGCTCGCTCTGATTAGTCTCTCACTGCCTTTATATTCCTGCTGTAACTGGGAGGGCAGAATGTGAGTTGTACAGTAGTGACATGGATGGCAGAACGAGGTCTACAATAAGCCACAGAAAGTGCAACACCCCAAAAGAAAACAAAATTACTAGTATGGTAGTGAAGAACGCTGACACTGAGTAATTAAATGGCAGGATGTTGGTTTAAAAAAAAAAAAAAGCCAAGGTTAGGTTACTATATTTACCCTTCACTTGCATTCCATTATTTTGCTGCACCCCCATGACACATTGACACATTTTATTTCCTAGGATTTTTGGTCAAAAGAGTGGATAAATAATCTGGATTTTATCACTAGAGACACTATTGTCACAATAATAGAGACTTGAATACCCTTTTCTTGTCTTCAGTGGGTGGTACAGGCTGTTTCCAAYGCTCATCTTTTCCACTATGTCCAGTGCTTTTTCAATGCTAAATCTTTTGTTTTAAGCACACAGAGCTGCATTGCCCAGCTCCTGCACTGTGTGACTTGATGTGTKTTAGGTCTTATGAAGAAAGAATTCTCCAGACTTACTTAAGTTGAAAAGACTCTTGCCCGAGTCTCCCCCAAATCTGTTACGACATCATTATATCAAAACGGATTAATGTGACAAGAATGTGAATATTCAGGTCAGGGGGTGAGTTCAAATAATTTTTAAAGCTCACTCCAATTTAAAATTGTGTGAAACTAGGTTACTCTTACAGTGACTAAAGCCATGAAATACCGCTGTCTTTTTAAGCACCACGGGGAATGGATGCCAGCATGGCATCCCAAGGAATGGTAAATTCTTAATGCGAGGAATTGGATAATACATCATCTCTCTCCAAAGGTTGGGGGGAACGTGATGAAAGATTGAAAAGCCTTAAAGGACACAGCTGAAAGCTGGCTGCTGCACATCCTTGAGATGCTCGTGCAAGGACTCTGTGATGTACAGTGCTAAAAGRAGAGGCAACAGTGGGGTCTGTGGAGATTGAGGTACCTCTGTCAGAGCTAATAAGAAGTGAGGTTATCTCACCGCTCTGTTTGGGTCAGGAAAACACTGAAGTTTCTCTGAAGACACATGGCTAAAGAGATAATGAAAGAGCTGAAGWGCTACCACTTTTCACACAGCCTTTCCTCAGTGTGAGGAGATTAATGGCAGACTAACATCACTCTGGAGGCAATGCTAAGGCACACAGAAAATAAGGAYGTTGTTGGTAACTGCCAACATGGTTTCACTAAGGGAAATCATACCTGCCAAATTTAGTGGCCTTAAAAAAGYCTTGGCAGATAAATGAAGAACAAGAGATGTCATTTACCTGGAGTTGTGCAAAGCATTTGACAGTGTGTCCTACTTGACATGTTTGTCTGTAGACCGTGGAGGCCTGGATTTGATGGATGGACCACCCAGTGGAGGAGGAACTGGCTGGATGGTTGCACCCAAAGTTGTAGTCAACAGCTCAACGTCTCTGGAGGGAAGAACTCATTGTGGCCTTCCAGTGCCTTAAGGAAGCCTACAGGAAATATGGGGAGGGACTTCTCCCACCATCATGTAGMCTTAGATTAACTGTTAGAAAGAAATTCTTTACTGTGAGGGAGGTGGAGCACAGGAACAGGTTGGCCAAAAAAGCTTGGATGCTCCATCCCTGGAAGTGCTCAAGGCCAGGTTGGATGGAGCTCTGAGCAACCTGGTCTAGTGGGAAGTGTGCCTGCTCGTGGCAGGAGGGTTTGGAAATAGATGATATTTATGGTCCCTTCCACCCAAACCATGCTACRATTTTACAGTTTTGTGACAAATGGTATCTTCATCTCAAGAAAATTACAAGTCTTCTTTTCTTTTTCCCCTTTTCCTTTCTCTGTCTCTACTTGCTTAGAATTCAGCCATCATTTTAGGAGACTGTAGAGCTTTCTTGATCCCAGCAAGATCATAATCTTTATGGRTATGTGCAGCGTCCAGGCACTTTAATATAACACTGTTTTTAAAAATCTAAGTAAAGAAAGAACAACCCATCCCAAAACCTACAGGGCTATAGGGCTGAATTTAAATTTATTCAGGACTGGGGACTCTGGYTGGGTCAGATCTCCATAAAAAGCACAGACTGATGGCTCCCTATGTTTTATTTTTATGTTTTTACCCATCCTCACCTGGCTTGACAGCAATTTTTTTTTTCTCTGAACCATGGAAACAGCAGCATGGGACACAGAATGAGTGGCACATTGCCAAASTGATACTTGGATAATCAATAGCTGAATAGTAAAAAAGAGTGCCTTYCCCTTACAAAGGAAAGATGGCAATGAAGAAATCTCACGAGAGAGCTCCTTGCTGCAGCCACAGTCCAAATTCTCTTACTGTCCCAGCCACAGTCCGTGATGGATATAGAAAGTCTATTCCATCTTCCTTCTTCCATCTCTCCTCCCAAACTTCATTTTTAACCTCTCTTCTCTCCAGTCAACCAAAGAGTCAAATGTTTTGGTGCATCAGTCAGACACAGGTTTGTTTTTTGAGTTTTTTGGGTTTTGTTTATCCCTCGTATTTTTCTCTTTTGCTTTGACAGCGTAACCTGAGGTTTCGTTTTCACCTCCTGACTTTGGTATTTGCTCTAATACAAGCCAAGCCACTRATCATGATTTTTGAGTGGGATATAAACTAAAACTTATATCTGTCAGAAGACATTTGCCTGGTCCTCTATTTCTGCCCACTGGGACTGCCCTTCCCCTCAAGGGACATCTACAAAGCAGAACAGAGGTGCAATTGTAATAAGTGTGAACATACATAGCCTTGTGCAGTGACCACCTTTTTWAATAGGAAGTAAAAGTTGCCAGAGTGGTTTAGTCCCTCCTGAGTTTCTTCAAGCTCTTGAGACTTMAAAAGCAGCACATTAATTCCTTGTYTTTTAAAACAGGGAGAAGTTCAAAGCAAGCCTCCACATAAACATTTCATGTTTGCAATACAGCAATATTCCTTCCTTAGCTGGGTTTCTTCTTCCTCTGTAAGTAACCTGCCCTTTATTGTACTAGTTTTCCAGGTTCATTTAACCTAACGAGTTGCTTCTTGTCACATTTTCCTTTCTGTCACATTYCAAATCGCCAATACTCATGTTCTACACATCAGCAGAACTCTACCTGGAACTTTTATGCACCTGGGAAAGATGGAGATTAACCATCCCACCTTCTTACTTGATTGCCAGTGGGATTTTGCTACCTTTTTCCTGATAGTCCAAACAAGTCCTAATCCTCATTTACACAGTCAATAAACTCCCAAACGCTTCCCCTTCTCAGAGTCCTCCTTATATTTCTGCATCTTCCAATAAATTGTGCTTACTCTGATATGGCTGTAGCCCACTACAGACTGGGAGTTTTAGCCCATAAACAGGGGAAAGAGATCCAATTTTCCTCCATTCCAGAAATTTTTGTAGTTTTAAAAAATACTACGTGCTCCCTSCATCTTCCTTTTTCTTATTTGGGCTATGCAATTTCAATTTTATCTCTGTTCTCGGACGACAGTTCCTAGGAATCTAATAATCCTTGGAACTTCCCGGGAAAATGTCTCCATCTGATCCAGATCTTTCTTTAAGCGAGTGCCCCAAATTCAGTATAACCCTTTAGCCTTGAGGCCCAGGGATCTTTATCAAAGTTGAGCAGAATGGAGACAGTMCCTCAAGTGCCCTGCTGCCTCCCAGTGTGGGATTTGGATTCACCACAGCAGCGTGACATTTTTAACTCATGACTCAGACGTATTTGCTGGTGGTTCAGCACAACCCCTGACCCTTTTCTGTATAACAGCTTCCCAGCCAGCTGCTCCTCATACTTTATTTATGCAGTTGACTCAGCTTGCCTACGTGAAGGATCRTGCACTTCCCCCTCCTCTTCCATTTCAGCTCACATTCTCGTGKTTGCAAGGATCGTTTCGAATTCTGCTCTGGCTGCCCAGTGTGCTCAGCTTCCTCCYTCTCAACTTGCCCACACCTTGAGGGTGGGGATCATTAACAAACAACCAGCAGCCCAGGACAGCTCCAACACCACTCTTTTGAGAGGRAAGCTGATAATTGCCTCCTGTGTAGAAGCTTCAAACAATTCTACACACACACATGCTGTCATGGATCTCTGCAGACTGCGCTTTCCTTACTTTTGAGGATATTGGGGTCAGAAAACTTCCCAAAGTCAAAACTCAGGAGATTTAGTGCTCCTTCCCTGGCATGCTGTAGAMGTGAAGTAGGTGGGTTGACACAACTGTTTCCCTCCCAAAAAATTCTTTCTTTAAATGCAACTTTGGTCTAACATCTTTTAAAAACATTTTTTCATTGGCTCCTTCAGTTCCTAAAATTGGGATCCTCATGATCACCACCATCTCTGACAGCACCACACTGACCTCATTCCCTACAAGTGGGTTCAGATCTTGGATGCTCTATGTTTGTTCACTAAGAGAGAGATCATTGGCAACATCACCTCAAATTAGTTAGGGGAACGTTATAAACAAGTCTCCAAAATTACAATTCTGACCTGCCAGTAGCACTAGGAAATGCTGAGAAAAGCCTTGCTTCCATATTCCTTGATCATTTACAATATTTTTGAATAAAAACCTCCTCGATTTCAGCTGTACAAATCATCTCCATTTTTCTTAGTTGGCCCCAAGTCCATTATTATTATCTTTGCTTAAAAAAGGAGGTTTTTAGAAAGTCTACCCCTAAGAAAAGAAAAGAAAAAAAAAGAGTAGCCACTTTTTCTGTAGCCTAGTCTCAGCACACCTATAACTTAATTCAGCATGGATCCACAGTACATTCCAGAGCCATCAAGACAACTTTGCTCATAATGTGATTTTCAGTGTTTGTGAGAATAGGTTATTGGTTAAACAGATGGGGGAAGAAGGGAGYGAGGAGAGCTTTTGAAGTTATGAGATCATAGAAAATTTATTCTGATGGTCGAATCAAGGGACTTGAAAATCGGTGGTAAAAAAAAAAAAGGATTTTGCAATTTCTCATGTCTAGTTAAATTTGTATCTACTCAGGGCATTGCCCTTATACTGCAGCTGAAAAACCTGTAAGACATCCAAGGTTATACTGCAGCAGGGCACCTTCCCTGGCTTCTAATAAATTTAAATTAAGAGAGCCCTGAGTTATTGAGACAAAAGCTGAAATAGTCTTCTGCCTGACAGGCTAAGGAAAAGCAAATGATCCCACCTGAAAAGATGTATTTTGCTRAATGGGCACTCTGCAGTCACTCTGCTAAAACACACTTAAAAGTGATGTCAAGACAAATATCCTTATTTGTGTTTGAAATTATAATTTATATTCAATATATAGCACCAGAGAGAACAGAAGAAAAACGAACTTTAAAAGGTGAGGTATTCAGAACCAGCAGCACCAGAGGATAACTAAAAGGTTCCTGTCAGTTAGCAAACAGCTACAAAGAAAGAAATTCCTTTGATTTTTGACTCATCCTGGTGGCAGTAAGGATTTACTGGGGCTATCCCAGGTCCTGGCATCCAAAAAGCCTTTTCAGGGGTCAAGTCCCCAGCTCAGTGTCCTGGCAAAGTCCCCAGGGCAAGGGACATGGATGTCACCACCTGCCCCCAAGGTGCTCCTGTTTCAGCTCTTCCCCTGCCTGGCTGAACCTGCAGTTCTCTGACCCTCTGAGATGTCCTTCCTGCCTCAAAAGCTGCAGGGACAGATAAATTGCCTGCCCTCTCCATTCCAAGGATTTCTCTTCCTCCCCTGGCACATGGGATGTAGTTTCAATCATTCTGCATCTGCGGGAATTCTCATTAAAACTTCTGGATCACTGTCCTTGTGATTATCCCGTTTTTCTAAAGTTGAGGGCACACTTAGGGGGAAAACAAAGATTGTTCATGACTTTCTCAGAGCAATACRACAGATATGCCAACAAACAGATAAAATTCCCTCAGTTTCTGAGGGGATTTCCACACACCAAATGGGTACAATCCTGCTTGCTTGCCCCCAACTAGRAGCAAAATTCCTCCCCCCTTTTGTCACAAGTTCAGTCTTCTGTTGTCATGACTGTTACCTGGAGACACAGATACTGAAAAACAAGTTGCAGTTTTGAAACCACTGGTATTTACTGGAGCCATTAAATCTGCTTGTCAAAAGGAACAAGAATGGGGCTTTAGAAGAGCTACAGAAATTTAGTATTCAAATACTGCTCTAGACATTTGAATAACTAAATGAGGAGATACATTGTCTCCCTTTCATCACTTTGACAATTTTGATGTCAGCTATTTCACCCCACTTGAAAACTCAGACTTGTAGATTTATTTGGACTCACAAACCACCTACCCCAATGAACAGCATTAAGGAGGTGACTTGCAGGTTGGGCAGGTATCCTATCCCAAACCTATGGGTAAAACTGCTTCTCTCYAAGGTGGTCACACTTCTCTCAAGCTACTGTGCTGGAGGGTTTTTTTAGACAAAGAATTCTSTCTTCCAACCACAACTTCACTAGGCCACACTAACAGCAACATAACAATAATAATAATGATGATAAAATTCAGCAAAGCATAAAAACTTGTAGAACAGTAATAGTGGTGCTTCTGCCATTTTTATGAGGCACTAATCTGGTTTCCTCAAAAGGRAACAGATTATGGGCTCGTAAAACAGCACAACAGATCTGTGGTGTAATGACTTTAGTAGGTACAGCAGCAGCTTTACCACAGCTGCCCTCCTGACAAGCTGCATGATGTAGGATGAGAAGCATAAACATAAAACCAATTTTATTATTTATTTATAAATTTTATTTGATTGYGATTTCCTCCTTATCAGGATGGAAAGAGATCACAGGAGGGCACAAAGTGGCAGAGACAGTAGCAAAAGCCTGGCCTATTGTCCTAGGGTGAAGAATAAAGACACCTATAATAAAAGAAAACCTAACACTCTCAGCTGCCTAACTGTAAAAAATAATTCAGCAGATGCACGGAACACTAAAAGTATTTACACAATTCATACAAAGTAGCAGCTTGAAAAGCAAGCCCTCAGCTGTGCAAGAGGAAAGAGCAAAAAAAGGCAGAATTAAGTAAATGGAGGTATCCCTCCAGAAGCTGTCATTTAAATTACATCAGCTCGTTTCATTTGTATGGAAGAATATCAAAACCACACCTCTGAAACGACAAAATCATGCATTTTTATGCCAGCCCAGAAAAAAAYGACAATTCTGCTTGATTGTATATTTTTTCTGCTCTGTGTACAAAGGAGTAATTATACATACTTCATTTTACATATTCATACAAAATGGATACTAACAGAATAAGATTCAGTGTAGCAGCTACTAAGACTGATAAACAGGATAGAGTGGCTGCATGTATTCAATGTTCAAAAAGTCTATCTTTTTGTGCATCAGCTACCAATATAATATCATAGTATTGTCTCTATTTCTTTGTGTCATCTTGAATTTACAGATCAGACAAGGAGCAGTTTTTATTTGAGTTGTTATTTAGCGTGCAGCAGCATGTAATCCAGGTCTGCAATTGTGGTACCTTGTTTCTAAAAGCCACTGCACTTCCAAATAAAACCTGACTCTCTCTCATCATCCATGATAAGGCTGTGAAAATTGAAACTTCTCACATAGTATATTTTTTAAAAAAAACTTCTCATTGGACTTACAGTTCTGTTTCACAGCAGTTTGGAGGGATTGTAGCAGAAAAGTTGTTATTGTGCCTTATATCAATAGCAATGCAATTTTGGACAGAGCCGTATGATGTACAGTCTGGATGTAGTTGAATATAGTCTCAAATTCAGCTCTCCCTGGTTCCATCTAAATGCTGCTGGAAGTTTTGGGCGCTCCTGCAGCTTCCCTCAAGCATGTCCCACGGTTGTGTGGCAGGCCCTCAAATAGGATGTGATCAAGAAGGCCTCTCCACTCCTGCACAGGGCTAAATTACTGCTGATTACTCCAGAATTAAGACCTTCAGGCACCAGGAGAAGGAGTAAGAGCACCTGCTCTGAGCAGTCTGTAAACTGAAACCTAAGTTGTGCAAATGTCCAGTGTCTATCTTGTTCACAAGCCTCCTCTCTGAAAATGGTCTCTCAAACCCCTGAAACTCTCCCACATATTCTCTTCCACCTCATCAGCCCAGCAACTCCATGAGTCAATTTGGTTACCTTGTCTGYTTTGCCATGCACAAATAAAAAATATTCACCCTTTTTCCCCTCATGCTGCCTGATTCTGTCTTCTGCCACAGGATTTTCTTAACAACAGCATGAAATTTGTCTAATAAATTGAAAGAGCATCACAACAAATGCTTTAGATTACAGAKGTTTGCAAGCCTTGCTTCCTAGACTGTGTCTCCAGAACAGGCACAGGAACACAGGAAGGAACATTTTGAGGGTTTTACACTGAGCAGAGTAATGTCCAAAGCAATGTTTCTGGTGAGGCTGAGGTAATAAAATACTTCTTGGTTGAAAGTGGGCTTGGTAACAGCCATACATGCAGAGGACCTGGTTGAACATTCTAAAATGTACCACGAATGCAAAGGCCAGACATGCAGGAGGTTAAAATGCACATATCCACCAGAATCAGAGATGTAAATAAAAGGGATCTGTTAGCAAATAGAAATCCAGTTAAATATATATGTCATAAATGAATAAAAGAGTACCTAAAGATCTTTGACTTTCAGCTGCTGCCCCTCAAGCCTTTCCTTCTCTTTTACAAAACAAGAGGTAAGGCTGTGTGGCCTGGGCAGCACAATGTTATTGTGGTGGTGTGCAACCACCAAGGAGCTGTCTAGCAGCAGGATAAACTGCCACAAAAGCAAAGTTATCTCACTTTTATGTAAATTCCATCTTTGACCTGCATGCAGCTGACGGTGCATATTTTATTGTGCTCGCTGGGTTTTCATTAGACCCCTTGTCATTTGCTGAGAGGGTTTTTTAACTTCATTTAAATCTCCTTGTGCCTCAGAAATGTCAATAAATGTCATTGTTATCATCAGTTTTGTCCTGGGTTGACTTTTCTGAGTTTTCTTTCTCTGGATTTGATTAAAATTGGGAAATAAATAGCGAATAACATATTGATTGCAGGCTGGGAAAGGYTGCAGATAATTTATTATCTGTGAGCATGATACCAAGGTTTTTTTCTACCAGAATCTTCAGACTAACAAAATTCATTCTGATGGAAAAGTGGGGTTTATAGCTATTCTTTAGTGCAAAGTAGTTTTTCAAGACTTTGCCTGGTCATCTATAGACCATAAATCAAGCTAAGATCAATGGTAGCTACCTCACACTCTTAGTTTAGCAGACCTTAAAAAGGAAGCTATTAGAGATTATTAAACCTGGAATCAAAAAGCCTTGCTTACAGGGGAAACAAGAAAAAACAAACAATCAAGGAAAAAATATAAGAAAAAAACCCCAACAGACATTGCCTGTGAACATTAATCTGAACCATAATTCACTGTATTAGCAGTAATTCCATTATATTGCTTTTTCCAGACTTACAGAAGAGTAATTATTTGGAGCTATTTGTCCTAAACTGACATTTTTACAATCTCCAGCACTGCACCACTAGCCAAGAGAAGGAAACCTTAACTCACCAACATATGCYTCTGCACTTTCCATCATACCAATGAACCCTCAGCAACGTTCCTGCTTTCCAATCTTCCCATGACTGGGAAAATCTGAGCGTAACAATGGCAATGATTTAGAGACAGCAAAATGAGACAAAACCAGCTAAGACATCAATCAGGCCCTTCAGTCTTTGCTGTTTACCTCTCAAAGAGTACCTGATCTAACGCCCATTTAGTCTGGAGGAGCTCATTTACAATTTCAGCTGTAATTACAGTCAGAGYTTTTGCCTCTGACTGCTGTCACAAGAGGAGACTGCTGGTATTGCAGCAAACTGAATTAATAATCAGAAAACATATTAATGTGTCTGGTGGGCTGAAGAATCACTGTTACACTTTATTCCCCTGAAATACCAACAGCATTGCTGTTTATTGAGGACAGCTCAGGTAAGCAACACACCAGGAAAGAATGTCAGAATGGCCAGAATTCCAGAAAACCTCTATGGAGCACTACCAGGAACACAGCTCTTGGTGGAAACTGGACCCCAACAACAAACCCTTTTGGGTCCCCCCACCTTTGGCCTGCCAGAATCACAGTCACTGCACTGCAACTCAAGTGTGGACTTGCAGACTGGATGCCAAGGAATTCCACTAGTGCTAATTCCCAGTACCACAGAAGAAATGTATAACATTTTTCCAGAACCATCTGAGACACCCCATTTCCATCATCCCTAAATCCCTGACAATCCTTAATCTGCTCATTCTCCTTTTGCTGAAGGTAAGGAATCCACATGCTGCCTCAGATGGGATCACTTGCTCAGCAGGTTAAAACTGGTGTTGTGATTACTGTAGCATCAAATTCAAAAGACCCTGAGTTATTCCAGCAGCTCTTTAGACTGAACAGTCCTAACTCCCTGTATGACAAGTCCAGAGGAACAGCAAAACATAAGCAACCAACACATTAAAAGGTACAACTTCAGGCATGTTATTCCTTAGGTAACAGAATACAGGAATGCAGAGCGGATACATTAATCATTCAGTTTAAGAAACGTAAATGAACATTGCTCAGCAATACTTATGTGATGTCCATACAATAACAGCTAGTCCACACACCTGCCCCTAGGCTCAGATCAGGTTTTCCATGTGTGTCCACAGTCAGGAAAGCTGCCACTCCAAAGCGACACTGTCCCTCAAAAAATGTGTTAACAGATGATTAGTGTTCAAACAGCATAAACCATTCTAGTTGTATTGAAAAGCCAGAATTTGGTACTTCTGGAGCATTTTGGACAAAAACAATCAAGAGGTACAATATGAGAGGATTAAATTTAATATTATCTTCTGGGCATTTTTAAAGAGTAAACTTGTTTTCTACCACAATCGTTGTGAGCAGTTGGAGGACAGTTACCATTTGTTACAGGAAAGGACTCTTGCAAAAAAACAAAAGGATGAGCCACAAGAACTGTCTCAACAATAACAGAGATAGACCTGAACTGTCCAGAGACAAGATGCCTCGTGTAAGGTATCAAGCTACACACAGTTTGTCCTGTGTCTTATTCATTTGTAATATCAGGGGTCATGGTGCATTTACTGAGGGCCCAGATGATCGTGCTGCTCGAGCTATTGCTTTCTTACTAATGTGAAAACAGAGATATGAAGCATGCAGGAAAAATAGCCCAGGTTTGAAGGTGAGCAAAATGGCAAACAGAGCAGGGAGTCATCCCTGTGCTTCCATTTGAAGCTGAACCCTGGCATTAGCCTGTGAACCTTGCTTTCCAACCACATTCCCTCTATCCAGGACCTCTCTTCCCCCAGTGGACTCCTAATGGTGTTGCTGTAACAGAAGAAACAGACTCTTACATCATTTGCAGTCCCATGGGGACAGAGCCCATGAAAGAAAATAAAAGATAAACGTTACTGAAGTTATTCTGCTTCCTGGTCCAAATTATTCAGACAGTGCCAACGACCCAAGCAACAAAAGACTCCTCATTGTCAGTTGCAATAAACGTGGAAAGATACACTCTGCACAGTTATTTGGCATAGAAACATGTCTAATGTTTCAATATTTTTAGTTAGGCTAGAAATGGATTTCCAAGAATTTCTAAGAGATCTCAGCAACACAGATTCCACTGAAATGAATGGGAGTTTTTCTTCTAGTTGCTTTCCACTCTCCTCATTAAGTCTAAGATGTTATTTTCACCGTTTTTGCACCTCCATTACAAATGTCTGCAGCATTTCCCAGTGCACAATTTGACTTGGTAGCTTCCTACACTGCCCAGTTATTAACACAGTCTAGAAACTTGGAGAGATTAGCTCCAGCAGCTTCATGCCCTGCACACTGAGCTGCCCTCAAGCATTTGTTCATGGGGGAGGAATATGCCAATACCTATGAGAATGAAACCTCCCTGGTCCAGGCAATGCACCTGGCTCATAAAAATACAGAGCATGATCACTGGAGCTTCATTTTCGTGAAGCTCACCCACATCTTCAACTGCTGAAAATTAGTGTAGGACATCTAATTGAGAAGATAAGCAAAGAAAAATCTTGGAATAAAAACTTCTTTTACATGAGTATTGCTATTCTGTTTCCACTGCAGCTTCTTTTCATCATTGTGTTTCAGATAATGACAAACCCCTCCACCTCAAAAACAACCCATGGGATGTTTGAAGTGCTATGGGGGGCAGAGGCATGTACATAGACAATTTTTTTTTTCAGAGTTGCCTAGAAGCACCCACTTAGCAGTGATTCTGTGACACCCCATCTACATGCTGGGCAGCACCTGTGTTTTAAACTGCAGCGCTGCATCCCTTCAGAGCTGGAGTAGAATGCTCCCCACACTCAGGATTCTGCTCTAATTCCTGCTGCTGACACCGAGGAGATGCCCAATCAACTGCCTGAGCAAAGCCTTGACAGACSCCGGGGATGCTTCTCTGCCCCTGCCGTGATGAGAGGGCAAAAGGAGAAGGAACAGAGTCCATTAACGACTTGAGGGGGATGTCAAGGGATTAAATATTGTTCTGAGTTTAGTATGAGATGTGGAATGACTCACAGCTCCTGCTGATCCACTGGGAGGAGAGGAGCAGGCTGCAGAGATAGATAGTGAGGAAGAGGCTGCAGAGGGAAGGGGAGCAAAGGATGCTGCAGAGAAAGAAAGAGCAGAATTTAGCCCAAACTTTGAGGTRCAACCCTTGCTRAGAAGAAATATACAGCTGTGTTGTYTCTCCTGAGGCCTTTGAAGGGTGCAATTTACACTCTTGCAGTTGTCCCTGAGCCCAGCATCAGAGAAAGGATTGATCAGGGATATATCAGGTTCTCTTGGTTTTTCCCKTGCCTGTTGCCAATGGAAATACCCAGAGCTTGGAAGGGCAGCACCTGCACTTCCAAAGCAGAATCTAAGCAAAAGCAGAATCTGCCTGCACAAAGCCATCATTTAGTTCCTTGTGACCAGCTGAACCTTGACATTCATCTCAAAAGAGGGATCTGGAAAGCTCCTCATCAGGACATCCTAAAGTCTGGGTGTGACAGCSAGCAGAACAACTTTCCTTACACATTTTATTACAGTTAAACATCTGGYTCTTAGCCCTTCTCTGCCTCCTTGACCCCTGCATCTTTTTATTGTTCATTTCACTAAAACACCTTCTTTTTCTAGACAATTAGCAGTTCAGGAAACCCTTATGCAACTCTGTGCATTGTAAAGTTTGCTGAAATGAATCCAGCACATTACTSAAGCAGAGAAAAATGCATCATTCCTGTGCTGTCCTAGTGAATGTCACACAGAGTGTAACAAATGAAATGTTTAATTACACTGCCACCAAGCCTTACTGAGACCCCCACCATCCTCCTCATCCCAGTACAATAGCAATAATCAAGCTAATCAGGAAGCYAGTGTTTATAAATCAATTAATACATCAATTAATGCACTGCTTAATGTGCTGCCTAGAGCAGCTATTACTGSGAGTACATGTCAGTTAATTGCTTCCTTCCTACTCCACTGGCTCAGTGGGAATCTGCTGGCAAAAGGCACCTCTTGTGTTCATTTTACTGACAYGGAGGAAGATGCTGAACCCTCACATTTGTGGGCTGTGGCATGTAATAACCTGGGTGCCTCTCTGTTCCAAAAAAAAMCTGAAGAAACCTCAAGAAAAAAACCTGCTTCACTGTTATCCTGCCAGAGATAGAGGGTGAAACACGTTGTTTTGCCACAAAAGCTGTGTAATAAAGGACACTGTGCTTCACTGCATCACACCCAGCCCCTTCTCCCCTTGATCCTGCAGAGGGACTGCATAAATCACAGAGCCAGCCTCAAAATTGATGCTGTAGGACGCGTGTGACACAGCAGCAGGGACCCTACACCTTTCAAAACCCGTTAAATGAGTGTTTGGTGGAGTAGCTGTGAATAATTGCAACCTGTTTTCCCTCAACACAGCAGCACAGCACAAATCAGAAATTAGCTTCAGAGGTGTAGCCACAGAAGTCACAAAGAATTTGATGTCACAGTGAGGTAAAGGCCCTCSTGGACTCCTGTCCATCAGTCTCCTGCTCTAGCCCTGGTGTTTTTCCCCAGCTTCACTTCCTTTACAAGTCAGCACATAAAACATGGACTTGCCAATAAAGAGCAAACTTGATCGCTGCTGAAACTTGAAAATATACCTTGAAAAAAAAAAAATCTGTCCCTGGTATAACATGTTGTCTTGCCTTTTTTCCCTCTGGTGCAAAGTACATATCACCAAAGTGATAACCTCTAGTTTTAAGGAAAATAGTACCAGGCTTTGCACAAGACATTTTTCACACCAGCACACTGTTGATTCTCTTCAGCCTGAGTGAGGGGAACAGTCAGTGCCTACTAAGCACAGCCTTGCATTAAAATGGCACATGATGTGAATTTTCCACTCAGATTACACCTGAGGGTTTTTGGATTTGGTTGCATCTTGGGCTTCAACTAGAATATAGGGGGAAAAAAGCCCCAAATTTTAATTTTCGGATTTTGTTAAGGAGGGAMTTTGTTTTGTTCTGTTTTGTTTTGACTTTGCTTGGTTTTCTTGAGAGTTTATGGTTGGTTTTGGGAGTGTTTTGTGATTTTGTTTGGTTTGGTTTTATCTGTCCTTGTAAACAGAAAATGTAAACAGCACTGGATAAAACCAGATTTGTTGAGTTCAAATCTCCATCTTCCTTTTGTTTTTTCCCCTTTATGCCTTCCCTCCCCTGAAGTGTGAAAAAACRATCTTAACTTCCATTATTGCTTGAAAAAGGATAAATAAGAGATTTTTCTGTTATGAGAGATTATTATAGACCAGCAAACAAGTTCTAATTCYACTTAGCTGCATAACTGTGGCAGTTAAACTGTATTATTTAAGTGTATGATATATCAATCCATTGGCTTTCTATACAATTAGATTGCAATAAATCAAAGTAATTTGCTGCCATATTACATGCAGACACTTCTATGAGATCTTGTTATCCTCAATCTGCCACAAAAGGTTTTGTATCTTTGTGCATGCCAAAAAATAATAATAAAAAAAWTATATGGAAATAATTTTGTCCAATTTTAAATTCTGAGACACCTGAGGTTTTTGTACAAACCTTAAAAGAGTTTATAGTTCAGAACTGGAGGATCCTGCCATTCCCCAGGCCAAAATGAAGCCATATAGTCATGGGTTGAGGCATGATGGTTGGCTTCAGATTGCAAAATGAGAAAATAGCTATAAACACCCACTTCCTAATGGGAAGAACCCCCTCTGCAGGAATTTTTTGTTTTGCCCCAGCTGCAAAATTGCAGGTTGTTTTTAATCTAAAATAAAACTTTTTCACTGGAATGGGCTGTTTGGTGTCATGTTGTTTACAGTATCCAAGGAAGTTAAAAATGGGGGGAAAAAAAAGCCACCTTTGGAAATACATAAGACATTTAAACCATATAAAAACACCCCTCTGTAGAAAATAAGTCAYAGCTCTCCACACATGCACTGCTTAAAGATAGAGATGCATAGTCTCAGGAATTTTACTACCTGCTGCACRGTACTGCTAATTCAGTTGAAGTTTACATGAAGAACAAAACATTACCCAGACTCTTGCTTAGATTTCTTGACCCTCTGGCCACATCTAAAAAGAGTTCACTGCTCTTAAATCCGTAATTCAGCACAGGAACATGATTTTCTGGAGCACAATAGCACACACAGCCAGAAACCTCCTGCTCCTCTGKGAACTYTTCCTTAATGGACWTCATGGAAYAGAATTTGCCAAGCCTGGAGATGCYATTGATACTCAAATACTCCAAAGATTTATAGGCAGAGATTCTGGCATGATTCACTGTTTGCCTCTGAACTAAGATATAGAAGGCACATTTCTGGACAGGAATGTGAAATAGTGCTGAAGGTGGTGCTGAAGGAGAGCAAACAGAGGASAAAAGGAATTTCCATATGCAATTTTTTTAGGATCAGGAGCTGGAAAAGGACAGGGAAAAAAAAATAGAAGACAAAGAGAAAGAAAACTCGATCCAGCAAATGGTGAAAGAGACAGCAATAATCAAGGCTAAAGAAAGAATTAAAAGAAACAAAGAATTGCAACACGTAGCATGACTTAGTACATTTGCCAGGAAGAGAAATGAAGGGAGCAGCAGCTTACATTTTACCACTCTGGAGTTAAAATTGACATCTAACGCAAATGAGGAATTATTCACGCTCATTTTGGTCTTAAAAATACTAGTGAATGCTTGTAATTTTATAAATAAAAAAAGTAGTAAGAGATGGAGTATCAGTAAAAGAGCAGAGTGATTTCTGTGCTCCCCTGAGAAAGACTCTCAGTGCTGAGGACAAGAGAAGAAATCACCAGACTGAAAATGGATGGGCCAGTTCCATAGAGGAAAGGTTTTCAGAGTCACGGACCATTGCAGTGCCTCCTATGAAGAGAAGGTGGGGTTACACTTTCTTATCAAGCAGAAGAGGCACAACTCCCCTCACTGAACTAATGCATTACTTCTGAACTGCTCCAGATCTTGCTTCAAATCTACCACATCCTTCTCACCAAACAGCTCCAAATCCATCACAAGTTGCCACTGAAGTGTGAAAACACAAGAGAAGTTTGTTGGTAAAACCCAAAGACAGAAAAAGGAGAAAAGAGTAACAAACTCAACTTTCCATTCACAAGAACCAGTYGACAGGTTTCCATAAATGACTTATCAGACATGAGTGAAAAAATACCTCTCCTGGTAAAATGGACCAAGA
This sequence comes from Mixornis gularis, assembly GCA_003546035.1. NCBI lineage: Eukaryota > Metazoa > Chordata > Aves > Passeriformes > Timaliidae > Mixornis > Mixornis gularis. Next base: position 128,063 of record QVAJ01000013.1, read on the forward strand.
TAACCATACAAGGTTATGAGATTGTAATATTGCAAGGAAAAAAAAAAACCAAAAAACAAAACACCAAACCATCAAACAAAACATAACAACAATAACATATATTAATACTATCCACAAGGCCGTGGGGGAGTTAAAACCGCTTTTGTTAATACAGATTGTTCAGTACTTAATGATTTAAGCCTTTAAAGCACTTTATAAAAGGTAGGCATATGTGACTGATTGCTCTCCCTATGACACTACTCCTTTGTCCATCAATGCTTTGCCTAAACATTAACTATACAAAATGAGGTATTTTTTTTCTCCCACTCTTGCACAGGTAATTATATAGACRTGGTCTTCAAAAGTCCTACAAAAATGTCTATTTAGTGTGTTTAAATCACTAAACACTCACTATTACAATTGCCACTGGGAAAAAAGTCCATTTTTTTTTTTCTAGCCATTCTTGTTACTTTTAATTCTCTAAGTATTTCTTCATATGGAGAAAGATACAAATGGGAAATCTCTCTGTACTTTTTATTATCTGCTGTTGTAACAAGTGCTGTGAGGATGTAAATTAAAGACTTTATAATGCCTCCTGTCCCTGACCAAGGTCATTAACCCAGCAGAACATACATTATCTTCTGTGTCTCAGAACTCTATTTTGTGAAGTTTAAACTAAAACCCTTAAAATATCCTTGAGCAGGGCTGCCTTTGACATCTTAATGCAATCTCCACTGTTAAGCCTCCTAGCTGATTTCCTATGTAATAGGTGCAAGATTTTTATGCAATTCCAAGCTTGTTTCCTACAATATATAAATGACAGCGTATCTCAAGTGCTATGTCTGCTCTGTGTAAGCCACAAAGTGTTTTTCAAGTAATCATGGAATCTAAAGTGGGTTGCTTACCATGACTAATGTATTTCAGAGATAGGAGTGCTTTTGTATATATAACATTATGATTTTCCCTTTGATCTCAGCTATCGCATTCAGAAGTGTCCTAATCTTGGAGTTTTATAGCTCCTCTCAAAAGTTTATCAAACAAAGCTTTCATGGAACATACACACATTCTTGCATATACCACCTATTCTGATTTCTTCCTTTTGGTAATCATGAGCCCCCCTCCTCCTCCTCTCTGTRATATTTTTGATCAAAGGTCACATCTCTTAACCGTGCTTCAGGTAGTCCATTTTAAAAACAGTGAATGTCTCCTTACACTGCTGCGAATTTTGGAGTTTATTTAAGGTAATTAGCAAAAAAAAAAGCATCCTCAAAGATATTACATGTATTGCAATAAACTATGTGCCTCTATACAAAACAAGGCACTTGCAACAGTTTCAAAATTAAATTGGCTCCAACAGAAGGAGATTAACAGTTTTTAACGAACAAAGCCAATGTCAAAAACACGGTAAATTCAGAGTGGCAGAATCCACATTTCAAACTTTTCTCTCTACTTCTTTCTTTAATGATAATGAGTTGATTGACATCCTCCCCAGAGGGGCAGACTTCTGAGCACTGATAATATCACAGGCAGCTGAGCAGATTCTTTCACTAACCATTTGAAATTGCTGGGTATTGTAAGGTATTCCTCTGCTAGTGCTGACAGTAATGAATACCTAGTTTTGCACAGCTTCAGCCACATGGGGGAATCACATTTTACTGCCTTCAATTTTCAGCTGGTAATCTCATACACCAGCATATTTAATACCCATCTGATTTATACCAGAACACCCACTAATATCTTCTCAAACACACACTTTTCAAATCCTCGCACTTGAGGACTTGGCAGGTGGGGGGTAAATTGCAAGGATTTGCCTTCTAAAGGTTTATCAGAAGTGCTGTTACCCCCTACCTGCGTGTCTCTCTGTCCCTGCCATATTACAGACCCAGAATTACAGGATCCACCACAAATCTTAATTTTCTGGGCTTCCTCATGGGAACAGACCTTGCATCTGGAATTGAACACGCAGCTCTCCCTGCGAGAAATGAAGATCTTTACTTTCCCACCACCGCCCTCTGTGTGCGTGTGCGTGTCCCCAGAGAAACAAAACAATTAAAGCTCACGATATCTAGGTGTTCAGCCACTCTGAAGTATTCACTGCAGTTACCAATGAGCTGCCAAGCCAGGGCTGGTGATTTTCAGTGGCATAAAAAATCATTCTGCAATGTCCCCTGAACTTTAGGCATTCCTTTGTCACAAAGAACTATGATGATGGGCTCCAGGATCTAGGTGACACRCTCAACTCCTGTCAAATCACTTTCAAAGAAGTCATGGAGTTTTATCCATTTCTCCAGATCTGTTTTGACAGAACCAGTGGCTGATTGTTGCTCTAACTATGCAGATAACGTGTCATAACTTTGTTAGAACATCTGTTATTAATTTACATTGGTAAACAGCCAGCAGGAGCTGCTTTGTTTTTGTGGGKKTTTTTTTTCCAGCAGTSCTTGCTGTGTGGCTGCTTCAGAGAAATGATGCRAACACTGTTCACCTGGTGCATATTTAGGCCCTTTTCAGTGACTGAGCTGAGAGGATGTAAAGCATCTAACAGGAGAGGACAGCTCTGCTCCTTTAATTGCAGTCAACACGTGAACCACGCTGTCTGTGGAAGCAGATGGGTTCTGACAATGCTTTTTCAAATCTCGCTGAAATGCCACGCTAGTCAACACGAGTGAGGTTGTGATCATTCAGCTATCAGAACAATCTGACTTGTTCARCTCTCTCTTCTGCAGCACAAACTCCTGATCTGATGTTAGCTGGGTTTGAAATATTTTTTTATTGTCACTCAAGACACCGTGGCCCTRGAAGTTATGAAAGATACATCAGAAGCTTCTGATGTGCTATTGGCCTTTGATTTCTACCCAGGCTTAYAAAAACATTTGCAAATGGTTCCTTTTGGGAATGCAACACTCAGACTGAATTTTATATAGAAGCATCTAAACGCTTTCTTTTCCACAGCTGAGCAGAGAAGAAAACACAACCAAGAGTTTGTCTTCTTTGTGATCAACTTCACAGTTCAGCCCTAAGTTTTGGTACCCTGCTTCTCCAAAATGAACACAAATCAATTCAGTTTTAGGTTCCTGAAGTTAACCAGCCAGTTTCCACCAAAACAAAACTGAGTTGTTTCAAATATTTTACTCCAGGGACAGTTAGCTACATTTCATTGTGGATAAGACTGTGCTGCCTGTGGTTCTCCTCACTATGTGTACTCCTCCAATACCATATTCACTGCATCCYAAAATCTGCCTTTCCTGCTGTGTTCCAAAGCATGCAGTGCAGACCTTTGGCTCTCACACTAGGAAAAAAACCAAACAAACTTCATTGGTAGTCTTTAACAGTATTTCAGATATTTTGAATTAGACAAGAAGCCACTCACATACAAACAACCTTGTTTAAGGTGCTACTGTGGGACGCAGGGGAGGTCTGGAACAACTCCTAAGCAGTGCAGAGACACTTGCTTTTCCCGAGCAATTCCCCATTTTTTTCTTCAGAGGCATCATTACTGCACTGCTGGCTTTTGAACTCATGTTGCCGTAGCAAACACTGCACATTGTCTCGTTATTATTTATGCTTTGAAGGCTTCTGCAGGCAATTATCTCAAAACAGAGGTATTTGCATTCTTGAGACTGAAATGATGCTGTGGATCATGGAATCCACAACCCAGTGTGGGTCAGCTAAATCAGTTAAATCAGTACCTGCATTTGACCACTGCASGGTTATGCAGCTTGCCTGGGATGCTGTTGTTGGTAAGATACTGAAGGGTCATTTCTATAGGAGAGAGATGATGGGAACTGGGGCCTCACAGGCCACTTTTGACAAAGAACGTGGCAGGAGCTTTTTGTCACTTCTGAGTGACAGCAGGAAAGCTTRGGGTAAGGAACCTATTTAGTAAAAATAACTAAAAACGTGAGACAAAGGTATCCAGTTCAGAGTGTGCACGAGTCAACCCTCCTTAACTCAGCAAGAGTCAATGAATTTAACAGGAAGTTAAGTACCTAATCAAGTGCATTATCATCTGCTGAATAAACTGCCACAGTGAAAAGTTTATCTGAAGCTCATAAAGCTGCACGTATTTTAATGGCAGCAAACAAAAGGGGAAAAAGGAAGCTGTGCTTTAGGCTTCCCTAACTTTCTAACTTGTACTCCTCTAGAAAATGACCACATTACCTGGCAGAGAGCCTCAGGATCTGCCAATTCTTTGTAACTAAAGCATGGAAATGTCTAAACATCAAGTATTTTCACCATCAGTGTGTTCCTCTCCCCCAAATAGCTCTAACACTAATAATTTTCCAGTTACTCAGTATATACTGTAAGTGCCACAGAACAAGTAAAGTGGTCTCTATATAAGAACGAGGGCATAAACCTCACCTGTGTTTTGCTCCTGTAAATTGTGCCATACTGAGCAGGAAAAAAACCCAAACAAACTTGGATCTTAGCACTTAAGTGCTATTTTCCAGAGCCATACCTTAGAGATGAATGTCAGACTGGGAAGCAACACTTCCCCATTCAGTGTTTTTGAAGGTGGTGTGACCCTGACAYCAGATTTAAACACCACCAGTACGCCGTAGTCGAGACGGCCACTGCACTCAGAGTGCTTCATTAAAAACTTCAGGGGATTCAAGCATCACCACCATGTTATCTAGAAGTTTTTTATACCTTTTCTATGTAGCCTCCCATGGGCAGCTCCACACAGCTCTGGCTCTTTCTCTCCTCCTTCTGCAGTTCCAGCTGGCTCCTTCCTGTCCCCAGCACGACCTCCTGTCCCTTCCTCCTCACAGCAGGGCCAGCAGGCTCCAAGGGACTCCCTCCCAGCTCACTCACTCTTTTATCACCCCCACAGCTGGGAGGGCAGGGCTGTCCCCACTCTTGGGTAATTAACACAGCTGTAATTAACACAGCTGCAATATATCGGAGGCAGGATTGCCTTTAGCACTATCTCTGTCTTACCACACCAGTAAATTCTCCAAGAAGTAAAAACGAAATCCTATCAGCCTGAGTTTACACCATGCATCACAGTAAAATCCTTCAGATGCCCTTCATTCTGTTTTGGTTCATTTCCAGATTTTACTGGGGTGATTTTTTCTGCATAAATTGAAGTACAAACCCTATTTTTCATGACTGGTTCCAGAGATACTGTGTTAAAGAATATCTTACATTTTATCTTAAGTTGTCCAGCTGATGATCCTGGCCATTTCTGGAGATATTTGTTACAGATTTTTACAAATGACCCGTGAGCATTTGTGTCTGTCAGGATGTGACATGATCAAATGAAATTGCATTGACAGCTACTTACAAACACTTTTTTTTTTTTGCCTAACAATGGATACATAAATGCCTGGGAGAGGCATTAGCTTCATATTTATTAAAATAATCTAAATTCTGGAAGAAGTCTTGTGGGTGACAAAAAAAGCTGCCACTTACAATCACCTATCAGATTTCTGCACAATTGAGAGTTACATTTATTTTGCTACTGTACATAATTTCTTGTTAATATTGCAGTTTTAAATAAAGATACTCTTGCAGTAGACACACAGTTGCTGCGATTTTTCAAGTCCTAGAAAGGCTTTGATGGCACTGTGATTACTTGAGTAGCTGTACAAAAATGGACAAATTTAAGGCGGGCAGGCAACAGGAATAATCAAAGATGAACAAATTAACTCCTTAGCACCGACAGATTATTTGCTGGCAGAAGAGAAAGCAGGGATGTGGAGGGAAAAYACAATTTTAACAGAAGCTTAGTTGAGTGCACTCCGGTGAGGAATTTTTAGTGCAATGCAAAACTGCACATTGTTTCGCTTGGCTTCCACATGCTTTCCTGMCATGCTAATGAGGAAAATGTCTTTAAAAGATCAACAGAGAAATATGAGTTTGTACCAGGGAATTAGATTTGGACTCAAGGTCATAAAATTTAGGTCGCACAGCCCAGTGCACAGAGCAGTGCTGATAAATTCTGACGGAGGTGGTAATCAGTTAGGAYGGAAGGAAAATGAAGAATTAAGGAAAACAACAGTTTTCACATGGCTGTAGAGCACTAAACAATTTCTACACTCGGCTGCAATACAAATAGCTTGAAAGAAAAGGCAACCTGTAGTGTGATAGCCATTTAGCCAAATGCTCTGGAAGCTGAAGGGCARTGTTCAGATCCTCTCTGTTTTAATAAATAACCCTGGTATGAAACCTAGGACGAAGAAGATAACCAGCTGAAATCCATACAGCTTAAAACAAAGAGCTCAGATATAAATCAAGCCACCATGTTGCAGACCKTWGAGTTTTCAGAATTTAGAGGGTGCCATTTTCCAGTATCATGCCAGAGTGAAACTAAGACTGCCAATTACCAGACAATACATCTGGATTTAAATCCTGGGTGGAATCTAATACAACCCATGTCCTTCTAATATTTTCCTTCCTTGGACGAGTTTTCCTCTGCCTCCTAGTCTTACAGCCTGGGCCACACAAACTTAAACACAAGGTGTAATAGGAATATGATGCAGCATTGGCTAAAGCTGATGAAGTTCTTTTCTGCAAATAAGGATTCTGTGAAAGAGCAGGGCCTCAACCAAAACAAATATAAAACAAACCATGTCATTTTCAGAATGAAATGACTACATATTCAACTAATCCTAGTCTTTTAAGGTAATTCTTGCTAAAAATCCTCGAGAATAATGTTTTGTTCATGTTAACAAAAAAGGTGCCTGTGAAATTACATTTTTCTTTTTTTTTCTTTTTTAAGCCATGTAATGTAAGAAACTGTTGTGTTCACCATTGGCCTGTTGGCAGTGCATGGAAGCAGAGAGGCTCTGCTGAAGTCAGAGGAGCAGCATATTTGTGAAATCCTGAAGTGATGTGATTAGAAAACTCAGTATTTTGGTAGGGTTTAGTAAGACAAACCACAAATGCCCTCAATCTGAGACCAGGACTTTTCTCATTTTAGAACTGGGCAACACGTTGCCTCAGTTTTCCTCCTGGCCAAAACGAGTGGAATTGGCAGGTTGTATTAAATGTCTCTTTGAAATTCCTTTTTCCCCAAAAAGATCAATCAATTTTTTATTCAACTATTTATCAAAAGTTTAAAGGCTTGGATGGAATTTTCTTTTTCCAGGGTCTACTTTGTTGATACAAAAYAGTAGCTTATTTCAAAACGAACACCATTTGGTGTCTATCCCTATTTTCATCAATATCTACGTCCCCCAAGGGTTGAATAACTCCTGTAGTCTTTACCAACCCTTCACAATCCTCTGGGAACCCTTTTCAAAATCCTATTCCAAATGMTTCACTCAGAGGAAAAACTCTGTGTAGCTTGTTTCTGATTTTATCCCACCTTGACCCTTCCGAATTCCACGTGAGGTGGGCGCCTTCTCCGAACACCCAGGGGTCTCTTACTGTGCCAATGACTAAGACAGTTTGTCCTATATGAACTCAGCCAGCACCACGAAATCCTCTTCCCCCAGATATCCACACATTCCACTGTCACTTCCCCTCACAAAACTGTGGCTCCAACCAGCCTGGCTGGTCCTCAGCTTCCAGTGTTCCCAGAATGGACGTGCCTTTTTGTA
>QVAJ01000013.1:135818-168894 GCA_003546035.1 Mixornis gularis
AAAAAAAAAAAAAAAAAAATATATATATATATATATATATATTACTGTCCCCATATAAAAATACCCTGAAGTGACTTAAACATAGGACATTCCTAGAGCCTGGTAACTGGGAAACAGAGGGCAAAAGTTTAAAGGTGTGCTGTGACAGGCAGCCAGCACTGGCCAGAGAAACAGCCAGACTGCTGCCTCATTCTGCCTTCCTCCTTGCTCAGGGAGTAGTTTCTGACACAAGCAGGGCTGTGACTCACTGCAGAAGGTGCTATTTATCATAACTATGTGTAGGAGACTGAGGATCCAGTTTGAATAAAAAGTCTGATTTGCATCTTTAATGTATGATAGTTTATATTTTAAGTTATTAATGAGTATGCTGATCTGAGGAAAGAAATTTGCTAAATATTTAATGTTAAACAAGCTTTGGTTAAACAAACTGGAACGGGAGAAATTTCTGAAGTTGCAGTCGCAGCATTTTCAAGCYGTGAGTTTATCAATATTCAAAAACTTATAGGAGATGTTTGGGAATCCAAAGCCACATCACAATCTCACATTTTTCTAACACCTTTAAATCAAAAGGATGTCAAAGTGTTTAACAAACTGCAGGCAAGGATCATTTCACCTACAATTAAAACACAGACATGGCTGCAAACGAGTTTTGGAAGTGGTTTAGCAGCACAGGGGATCACTGCACAACAATACAGGAGAAGAATAAAAGATGCTGCAACTTCAGAGACTCAGCATCAGTGGGGATTTAATCCTCAGGGTTTTTGAATTCATATCAGCATGTCTGCAAAGTTAGGTCCCCACACAATTAAAGAAAATAAAATCCATAATAAATGAAGCAGCTTGAAAGCAACTAATCAAATACACAGACTATTGTGGCTAGCCCGAGAGTATATTTTGAGAAGCAGGATGAGACTGAGCTCAATATTTATTGATATACAACTTTTTCTCTCAGTTGAGAGACAATATCTTGTAACAGACATTCTGTGGTTCTGATCATGTTGTGAAGTAAATAACAATCCCCCAAAACAATTATGCTTATCAATCATCAACAGCTGGTGTCTCACCCCTTTTTTTCCCCACAAAAAAACCCCAACTTAAACCAAACAAAACAACACCTGGTTGTTTAGATCACAAATCCTGATGGAACAATGTCCCTTGGGTAAGAGTGCATAAATAGTGCATTGCTCAGTGGCCCTCTGGCCCTGAAGTGCTGGAGCACAGTCCTTACAGTCAGCTGGAAAACAGGGGACAGAAAGGGCAAAGCCAGGATGAATATTCACAAACCACAGCTCAGAATGAGTTCTGCTGGATTTGGCTCAGTATCTAATTTGGTTTGTCCTTTTGCTGTTTGAGGTATTTTTCATCTTCACTGATTGACACTACAGCTCTGTCTTTAAGGCTATGTGGATTCCTGTTTAAAACCACAAAAAACAAACCAACAGCAGTGATGAAGTAAAAAGCACCCACTTCCTCAATCCTTGCCTCAAGAAACCCTGATGGGAAGCCAAGTGGAAGGCAGTCCATCATAACACACACCCCCAACTCAGTTTTGATTTTGGCCAGCCTATTTTTAACCTCATTTAAAATAGATTCAAGCAGAGCTATCCCTGCTTAGCACTGCAATGGGAGCAGTTTATACATTTCACTCCGTGATGCTCAAATTGAGAAATTCTGGTGCAGTCCCCTGGGCACAGAGCACACCCTCAGACTTCTGAGRAACCAGTCCTCACTGGGTTGTAATGTCAGGTTACTGTTTTCTCAATAGCTTCCCCTAGAACCCTGAATTTTTTGCTTTGTGGTGCACCCTGTGTCACCTGCTGCAGGAGAACAAAGTCCATGCTCCTGTCTCAGCCCAGCTCCCCAAGTGCTGCCCTTGTGGCAGTCCCAGGAGAGCCAGAYTGGTGAAAAATCAGTCTCTTCAGGCTGAATTTCACATACAACTGCTCTAAACAAAACCTTTCTGCATTAAAGGCAGCCCTAACAGGAATCTGTACATCTGCACACAGACACCGGCTGGTTCTCAGCTACTGGCAGTAACATGCAGATAACAGGGATGTTCCACACTAAAGTTTGGTCAAGTTAATTGTGGTAGGGAATAGGAACTGCTCAGACACTGCAGCAGTGATATAGAAGCATATAGAGATATAGAGAGAGATCTACAGAGTTGTTCTTTCTTCTTTCCCAACTGTTCACCTTCCTGTTCTGACTGGTAATGCTCAGAAAGGACAATCCTTGAGAAAGGCAGAGAAAGTGGCCACAAAACTGGAAATGGGCAGCCCCCATCCCGCCCTCAGGTTGGTGATTTGATGACGAATTGGCACTCTGGGCTGCCACCTGAAGATGAGTCAGTGCTGTTCCTTAAACATGACCTCGTAGGAAGGCAGAGTGAGGCATCCTGATGCACTTTACAATTCAGACAAGTCAGAGAAGAGTGAATCAGCCTTTTACTCTGCCCTGCTGGGAATGAACAAAACAAAACAAAAAAACACAACCTGCCAAGCGGTCAAAATGGAAAATTCCTTTCCAGCTGCACACGACTTTAGTTTTGGCCTTTATACAAGAAAGAAGGGCCATGTTGAAGTCCCTAATTCCATGTGTTGTTTCCAGGTGGCAAAGGCCAGGTCCTTCCTTGTGTGGARCTTTCTCAAGTGTGTGTGTGCAGCCATGTGTGTACAAATCAGCATTTCCAGGTGCTGGAGTAGCATTCATTATTAAAACTCCCAAAGGAGACAAGTAAATTAAAGAGTCCACTTAGCAAGCCACCACTGGAATTTCACTGGAGGGCTTCTTYCTCATGGAATTAAGGCCTCTCATGGTGATAGGTACTGGCTGGGCTGTTTGTAAGATTTTTTACAGCTTTTAATTAGCCAGGCTGCTTTATAAGAACTATTTTATATCAGTCACCTTCAATGATTCAAATTAAAAATCAATAAGTAACGCAATCAGACCTGAAAAGACCAACATATTTCCAATTGTTATCTCAATAGATTTCTGGCTGTAGTTTTGGAAATCACTACCCAGTGTAACAGGCTGATCACTAACAGGTCCTCTTCTCCCAGCTGAAAGTGTGTGACTCCAAAAAGTGCTTACTGATGATGGGACTTGATCTTTCAGCAGCATTTTTTCAGCGTGTCAGTGACACGGTACAATTAGTTCCTCATCAAAAAGAAATAATGGTATCTCATTCCAGTTTTGCTATTGTAAAGGTTTGATTTAACAGCCTGGATACCCAAACCCTGCCAGGCAGCTGGGAGGGAATAGGATGCATTGAGATCTATCCTTTTTATTAAAAGCATATCATACCTTAAGGGAAGCCTGTTTTTTCCTAYAGGGACTGCTCCACAATTTAATTACAGCAGACTATCCTCTCACTTTATGAGATTCATCGGAGCTCGGGAGCCAYGCTGTGATTTGTATCAGCACATCCTGCCCTGTCACAGTGGAATGGGTAGCTGTGCTCTGCTCAGAAAAAATAGTATGGTTGGCAAAAATTCTCTGGACAAACTGCAGAAATGACAGTGCACTGTTGCCTCCACAAGGGAACATACATCATCCCACTAACAAACTATTACCCACCAGAAACATCTCAGAAACAAGTGCTGGCTGAGGGAATACAGCACCTCACTATATCTTTTTTTTTTYCCCCTATACAAGTCAGGCAACAGCTTTAAATTTCCAAAGGGGTGTTTCATTTTTTTTTGGGTTTTCCAGGGGGACTGTATTTTACAGAAACAGAAATGCTGAAGACACCCTCAGGAGAAAAAAACCCTTGCATTTCATATATTCAGTGTGTTTCTTGGTTTTAAATTCCTTTAAACCCTTTAGTTGCATAACATATTCTCATTTTCACACAGACATGCACAAAGAGGGTTTAAATACTGCTAGATAAACCAACGCTTAGGAAATCAGACTACTGCAGTCCTCAGCTAAGGGCAGAAAATAGACAATTTAATCTCAGGAGTGCAGCAAAATCTGGATCAAATTTTGTCATTGCAGAAAATGTGTTTCTACTCATCATGGCACCCCCATCTTATGAAAGGGAACTGACCACATACTTATGTAAGTCTCAAGCTCATTAAGTAGAGCAAGGAAAAAGGGACTGGCTGAGAGTGGTAAGAAAGATTTTGTTAGTGACGTGCTATTTCAAACACTTGCTGACTAAAAAAAAAATGTCATTCTGCTTTTACTGCTGGGCARCACTTTCACCAAGACAGCAAAAGGTTCCAAAAATGTAAACTGAGGGAACTCAGTCAAGACTGACAATCTTGGAAACTTGGGTGTCTCATGGAGTCCTGATAGTTCTGTTCCTTYTGGATGGTTTTGTTTTTATTCCTCCAAGTAGTCCTCAGTGCCAGAATGTATAAATATGTCAGCTATCTTCTTTTCTCTTTGAAACAAATCTCCAGCCTACACRTTTTTGACAACAAGACTAAAACACGATTGCCATGCAAACTAACAGCACAGAAATAAAGAGCAAAGAGAAAAAACAAACCTCAAAGTATTATTTTTAAGGTATCACTCATGCTTTATGATACCCTCCACATTTTGTTAATGCTTGGGGTGTGCAAAATTGCTCATTTATTATCTGCCTCATCCTATTGTCAGCTGTTTTTACTGTCAAGTCTTCATCTGGCAGTCCTGTGCCAAGGAAGGATCCTATGTCCCTGTTGGAGCATATCACAGCTGACAGATGCTGCTGTCCTCCCAGCAACAGCACMCAAGGAAATTCTCTCCCATCCTGGCTTTCCCCAAATCGTGCAGGMAGGCTTGCAGGAAGGACTGCCTCTCTGCATGTCCTCCTCCTCCACCCTGAGCACCTCAGACAGCATTTTAAGGAGGAACCAAAAGGAAGAAGGGTGAGTGGGAGCTGGTCTTCTGAAAGAAGAGAGGAAGCAGGAGGTTCCTCTGTGGGTAGTGTTGGCATGGGCAGTAAACAAGTGCAGAAAATCCACAGAAAACCCTGATTATCCAGCTCCCCAGGACCATGGAGAATGCATGAAGGGCATAGAYAACCCCAGTGTCCTTTGGCAATGGGACACRGGGTGGATGGAAGGATTRTTAAGCTCAGAATTGTCGAGCTCCRAGGTTGTGACTGCCCTGACATGGACAACATCTCAGGCTAACATTACTTCCACAGATGTTTACTTCCCCCAGAGGACACAGACAATGCCCAAAGGCAATCTGACAAACTTTTAAAGRGATCCTAAAGAAGAAGAGTAATTCCTGCAAGCAGCTCCCATTATTTCCTTCCACCCAGTGATAGCACCACTTCTCTGTATTTTTCCATGAGGACTACCTGATCTGGAATCAGGGCTCSAAACAATTAAACTGACAGAGGGGAAAAATGGTGGGAAAATTGCACACACAAAGAAAGGGAAACCTTGCATCTGAGCAGCTGTGTTGGCAGCAGAGGTGTTGAGCCACAGGCTGCTCTCAGCGAGGCCCGTGACATGGGACTTCTCTGGGCAAAGACCATGGAATAATTCATAATTTAAACTTGCATCATTAAAAGGCAKCTCTCTCTCTTTTCCAAGACAGTTGTGTCTGTCAGTCACTCTCTTGATTTTACAAGGCACTGGCCTAGTTGGAGGCCAAGTTATTAAAAAATAATCTTGGTTTTTGTTGTAGTTATTGAACTGATGCTATCCAAAGGACTCTATGATTTATAGCATGTGTCTCTAGGGGAGGATTTAGTCCTTTTTTTTTTTTTTTTTYTCCTCCTCTTGATATATGTTTAAATTTGCCACTCAGTGAGATTCCATTTCTCTCTTTCCCTGTGTGAGTGCAGATTCTTAGGCTACTCTACCATTCACCCTACTCTCAAGTGAAGATGAGTTTAGGCTGTGGTACATCTTTCTTTCCTGTTTGGAATTTCCCAAGATCATTCTCACAGTGAGCASTTTGGCCACAACATTTCAACCTGGCAACACTCACATAAAAACTGCATGGCTGGCTGCACAGCATTCTTTCTGAAGCTCTAGAAGCAATATTTGAATGCTCCTGGAAGTTATTGTGTCTTGTTYCCTCTCTTTCCCTCTCTTACTGTGGTGGGAAGGTCACACACAGCTGTGCTGRGTCTGCAGCTGGAAGCAGAATGAGAAATCCTATTGGAAGTGGAAAAGTTTATTAGTCACAGTGCCTGTTACAGCCCCTTGGGTTTGGGGATCCTAATTAATACCTTTGCATGGTACCAGGATGGCTTTTTAAATCTTGCTCAGGATGTGCAGTGCAAGGCTGTTGAGGTGTCCAAAGAACCTCAAGCACACACTCTGTACGTCCTCAGCCTAGACACAGAAGGAACTGAACCTTTTTACAACCAAACCTCAGTGTGCACTTGAGAGCACTGCAGGACTTGAAGTCAGACCAGGACCTAAAACACCTGCAGCTTCAACTCTTTGTTCAACACACACCAAGCAGAGAGGCMCTGGGTTCAYACTTTWAAAAAAAAAYAACAACAAACAAACCACAAACAAAAGGGTTTAAACTTCTCCAGGAGCATTGCATTTTGAGGAGGAGAGGAACACGTGCAGAAACTCAGAGAGAGTTGTTGTCTCTCACAGGCACAGGCAGATAAGAGTTAGAGGCCTCCTGAGCTCTCCTGGGCACAGCAGAGGCTGCCCAAGGAACTGGTGATTAACAGCATTTTACCCTGCAAGAGGCAGCCCCTCCTGGCTCCTGGTTTCTGATGAGCTCCTGTACCTGGGGAGCTCTTGCCTTYCCTGATAAAAGCTGGCATGTGCTCCTGTGCAAGGCTGATGGTAATTCTGCCCTCTCCTCCCCTTGGCCCTGACTGGAAGCACAGATATTTGGCAATGGAGTACACCCTGACGCAGGTCTACGTGGACATGGAATATTCACACTCACTAAAGAGAAGCATTTGCTTCCAGGCAGTGGCTCCTCTGATCCGGTTTCTGTCACTTAGAATGAATCAAATAACTTCTTATACTGACATTTCTCTCCCCTGATGATAAGTGGGGTCTAGAAAACCAGCACAGATCTAGTGGAAATCTGCAATTTGATGAGGTGAAACCCTAATCCCCCCCAAGCTTCCTACATAGGCAGTAGAAAAAGTCATGCATCTTAAAAGAGTTTCTAAGTTAGGCTCATATGCTGCCAAGCACAGCTAAATATTTCTATGGGAGGAAATAATCCAAGCCAAAGGAAAAAAAAAAAAGAAAATAATCTTTTTGGGAGGAAAACAGAAAAAGAAAACAGAAAAAGTATTACAGAAAGAAGTATTGCAAAAAGAAAAAAATACTGCAAAACTAACAGAGCACTGTTAATGCTGAGCCTTAGGAAATTCGTCAGAAAACATTTTTCAAAGAATTCTTGTGCCTTTGCCCTAGCCCTATATGTTTTAAAGTGTTACTGACTTAAAGACAAGCCCAAGATATCAGCATGAAAGAAATCTCAGCAGCTCTTGACATACCAACAATTAACCCTGTAAACTACTGAGTTCAGAATTTCAAGATCAATTATCTTGATTAGAAATAACTGATTCACCCTGAAGATTTGGGATTTTTTAATCTATTTTAAGGTACTTGGAAATGCAGTGATGTTATGTGAAGAAGGGACCAAAACTTTTATCTCTTTTCAATTAATGAATGCCTAACAAATAGGCTGTACATGACATTCTCTTTTTTCTCTGTGGCCTAAGAAAGCTTACAGTATTTTCTGAAAATTGGAACAGCCTCACCATGAAGAGTGTAGTGTGATTTTTTTTTTCCCCCACCAAGAACAGCCTGTAATTGACTCTCCTCAAGGAGATGGGAAATACAGAATTGAATTTGTTCAGGCTGAAACAGAATTGAAATTCTTTTACAAAGACAGAAAAGCTGGGAAGGAGGTTTCCCAGCTTGGGTATCCCTGGCTGCAGCACATTGCACCATCACTGGGAGTGCAGCTCTGTGTAGATGTGCAAAAAAGCAAAGAGGAGACACCTTTGTGGCCTTCTTGTCTTTCTCCCACCTCACTTTACACTTCTGGCCAGGATATTCCCCTCTCCCTCCTATTCCACCCCAGGCTGTGGCTCTAAGCTCACACCACCTCCTGCAGCTCAACCTAATTCCATCCTCCTCAGAGGGATCYCCAGAGCTGGACTTCAGTGATCCCCACAGGTCCCTTCCAACTCGGGATGTTCCAGGATTCTGTGATTGTGAGACATCACAGGAGAAGCCACAGAGAGAAGTGATGCTGCAGCCCACAGCAGCAGGCACCAGACAACCAGAAAACAAGGAAAGAGCCACACACAGCTGCTCTCAGGGGCAGCCTTCCCTCCATGACCCAGAGGAGAGACTGGACAGTGTGCCTGTGCAACAGGGATATTTTCAGGCACAAGGGGAGTTCCTGAATCCAGGCAGGTGCTTCCACAGTGCCCAACTGAGCACAGACTAAAATAAGCGTCTCGACAATGCTCACAACTCTGAAAAGACAGAAAATATCACAGGAAAGGTAGGAGGCTGAGAATGAAAACCCCACAGAAACCAGGTTTTGGCTTCATCAGTGACAAACAACCCTCTTATCTGCTCAGTCAAATGAGCCTTGGGAGAACTTCCATCTGTGGGGGAGAGTGAGGATGTGGAGAGCGAGGGAGGTGAACTCYTGCTGTCCTCCACCCATTCAAACTCGAGGAACACTTCCATTCCTGTGTGCTCACAGAAGTTACTGGAGGAAGCAGGCCAGACTGCTCCTCAGCAGGAACTGTCTTTGACAAAGGGACATTTTTTCCTTACAGTGTTTGCACTTCAGGGTTATYTTAATCTGAAGCTTGACAGAATATGGGAGCTGTTTTGGTAAAAAAGCCTCAATGGACTAAAAGCRTGACAAAGGACCTGAGAAAGATTTTTTTTGTCTTTTTGCTTCATCTAAAAGCTTTTAGGTCTGCTTTTTTGCCTAAACATATGTTTTAGATACCAATGTCTGTRTCTGAGTTATTAATAGTTGATGGGTTTGGGCTGAGTCCAAAACCTATATTCCTTCTCCTTGCCTAAGGTGAGCAAGAATTCCTCTTCATACCAATTTCTCCACAGAAACAACTTCAACAAGCTGATGTTAAGCTCTAATCAATTTAAATTATTAAAACATTAATTTAAGAAAACCTAACAGAGTATTTTAAGCATTCTTAGAAAATYCAAGAAGTTGTTCAAAGAGAATGTGGACAAAAGGCTGCTTGGATCATAAAAATGACTTGTTATGCCTAAACAAATTGTTTATGTTGTCTGACATTGTAGAACTTGCAAAGCAAACCCAAATCTGATCTGAGTTCTTCTTTACGTAAGGGCTTTCCCCTCTCTAAAGTGTATGGATGTAAACGGAGAAAGCACCACCTCTCCTTTCCCAAATAATTCTTAAGTTTCATTTCTATCTGAATTACAACATCCAGTTGCTGCTGTGTAAATGTATTTCCTCACCTTAACACCCATGACAGCAGACAGAAATCAMAAGGTCAGCACCCACCCCAAACCATTAGAATCCTTTGTTTACAAGGAGCATTCTGATTTCTCTGCCTTCATTCCCTGTACGAGCATGGCTGAGTGCCAGCTCAACCACAACTATGCCCAGGACCCGGAGAGATGGTGTGGGTAAAGCACATACTGCAGCTCTGATGAAATTCAGGAAGGGGTTACAAGGTGAATAAAAAAACCTCCTGACTACATGTTGGATGTTTAAAGCGATAAAAGCTGATCATGGTGCCCTATTGGTTGCTGTGTGCCATTGTACCCCAGTTTTTCACCCCTTGAGTTATATGTTATATTGCTGTGTGCCATTGTACCCCAGTTTTTCACTCCTTAAGTTGTAAACCCTTGAGATCCCTTACTTCCCCTCAAGTTAAATCTCTGCTGCTCCTCTTCCTACTTCCTGCTGGCATCTGTCCTGTCCATCAAGCTGCTGCCACCACCCCTATGGAAATCACGGAGACTCCCATGAGGCTTTGCTGCAAACCGAGACCTAATTAACACAGAAAACCCCCCAGCTGAGATGAACCAACACAGAACCCAGACCTACAGAAGACAACATTGAACCAGAAACACTCTAAAGTATTTACAGACAGTCTCCTGTATCTCGCCATAAACCCAGAGTACCTAAAGGGAGAGACACTCCTAGAATAAATAAGCTTGAGTGACTTCCTGTGAACCCCCGTGAGGGTGAGCTCCTGGTTCTGCAGCAACTGGGCAGCAGGTAGAACTGATACAGATCTCCTCCTCAGTGCAGCAGCAGTGGCTACAGGCTGTCCCTTGAGTTTCCCCCTTTTCTAATAGAGGCATTTTAAGGAGTTAAACGTCATGTCCTGCCTAAGTTATTTATAACAGGTTAGATTATGCCTAGAGTTGCTTCTGCCACACAGTAAATCAGCAGAGTAAACAAGTATCCTTTATCCTAAAMCCCTTAAACCCGCTGCTTTCACAGAGATTAGGGAATGGCTCTCCGGTGGTGTGAGGTGGGGAGGGAAGTCAGTTCATTTAAAAGGCCTCTCTGCATCATTTCTGGAAATGCTGTCTGCAGCAAAGAATCTGTGCATKAGCAGCACAAATCTGCAAAGCTGTTTCCTACGATCACTGCATTTTTTTAAAACTTTCTGGTCTCTCCACTAATACCTTCAGCAATGCATTCACACTGGACAGGCAGTTGCTGCTCCTGTGGGCAGGCAGGGGTGAGGGTGGGCACATCCCTGACACCACACAGCTAATAAACAAAAGCAGGGGAGCTCTGAATGCAGCAGCTACAGCACACAGAGGGGCTGAAACGTTCTTTATCTGAGTACAGTGCAACCTTTCCAGTGGCTACAGGTGCTGCTGGCCCTGGTGAGGCAGCAGGCAAGAGGGAAGCTCTGTGCAGACCAACCACAGCATCATTGATCACTACAAGACACACTCACAACATCCAGGCTGGAGAAGAAAAGACCGCAACCTGAAAAGATTTTTACATTACGACGTTCGTAAAAAGTGGGACTAAATTCAGAGTTGCCATTATTCCGTTTGAAGGAAATAAGATAATCTGAGCAAAGTTGGGACGTTGTAAGGCTTATGTACTAATGAGATGCCTAGTCATGAAAGATTCAGTCTAATTTAACTGAAATTAATGCTGATTTTGAGACAAAAACGATGCAAAACAAACCATTGACAACCCAATGAGACAACTACTTTTGAAATGTAGAATACATAAAGATTCACCCAGAAAGTATCTCAACATTGGATGCAGTTGCCAAAAAGAAAAAAAAAAAGACAAATCTCAATCCCTGTTTTCACTAAGACTTGAAGAATGACTCGTATGTCATCTTCATCAGGGAACTGGGCTGAGGGGGCATCTCAGTAGCCCCATTCTTGTAAAACACAAGCGTAGGGAAGATTTGAATTAATAATAAATAGAAATTCTTTTGGGAGGAGGACTCACCTTGCCTTCAGGTCTATGTTTTGAAGCTCTCTGTTACACCCAACTTGGAGCATTTGAAGAAATAATGTGGTGTACAGGGATACAGGATTCCTACATTACAATAAGAAATTGAATAGCTACACTTTTAAAATACTATAAGCATCCATGCTAATTATTGAACAAGGGCRTAAACACTCAAATCTGCAGAGCACAGAAGGATTAATGGGTAACAGTGAGATGCAGCAGAGTATTAAAGAGTGAAATGTAGCTCTTGGTTAAACAATAGTCATCCATTAGTGTATATTTAAGTCAGCCAAAAACTCAGAGTAATACCCAGCTATGTGTGTTGCAGGATGCAGTTTAAACATTTGGGAATCACAGCCATGAAAATAATGAGTCAGTTGAAGATGAGGTCAGAGATTGCCTGTTCATCAACTGTGAACACAATATTACTGTTAAAAGCCCTAATGAAGTCCTTGGAGACAGCAGGAGACGAGTGGTCCCAGCATGGATGAGACAGCTGGTGGAATTCATGCACCTAGCTCCAGTGCATAATTCATGGCAGATACAGGAATGCCAGAGACCTCAAAATGAAGATGTGTGGGTTGTGTGACAACCTTTCAAATTAATTGGCTAATGTATCTCAAAAGGATTAATTCTTGAAATTTCTGTGAAAACAAAGAAGCAAGGAATGCAATCCTTCCGATGTTCCTGCTGAACGGCCAAAGTCTGGGTCCAAGCTACAACAGCTTACAAGAATTCCCAYATCAGGACCCCCTTATTGCATAAATTGTTAAAACATTGAAGTCAAAGGAGGTGTGGGGGGCCAGAGCAGGTGATAAAAAGGGGTCTTGACTCCTAGTGCAGACCCTGAAGAAGATAAGTTCCAGTGAAGCTGAATAAACCATTTGCTATCAGAATCTCTCCTCTGCTAAATTAATTAACTGGCTGGAAATTTACAAATTTCTACTCACACCTCGAAGATAYGCTACAGAGTTCTGACACGACTGATATATCTGACAGAGATAAAACATGTGCTGGAATGATAGGCTACCTTGAACTGCTTTTTAAGATAAAATAAAAGCTTTCCTTATTCTCTGTTCAGCCAGAAAGTACCTGCTGAAGTGTTAGTGCTTCTCCACTGCCTTTGTCATTTCACCATGAACAAAAGATTGCTGCCCCAGTCGCAATAATAATAGTAACAGTAGTGATAATATTTATAGTCCATTAAGTTTCAGTTCTCAGGATGATGGATACTTTTTAATAATTGCAAAGATAAGATTTTTTACTCCTCGCTATTATCCACAACAGCACAACAACGCTTAAAGCTTTTTCCTTACCAATTTGCCTTCTCATATTGGATGCACACGGCGTTTGTTCGTTACAAGAGAGCTGCTCATTAGTGCTGAACTGTTGGCAATGATCACTGGAGCATTTGTGTTTTTACCAAAATAAATAATTAGCAACTGGGCGAAAGATATCGGATGTAGAGGAAAATGGAACAAAGAAGGATCAATACGTGAAGTTTTGAGAAGCTCAAATGCTGGTGAACGACCCTCAGTGGTACAACACCATTAATTGCCTTATAATACAGTTTACACAGATGGGGGCTTATTTATTTGTTCATGAAGAGAAGGAGCTTTTCAGGAGGGAGGAGCCCATACGAAGTCATGGACAAGTCCCCTTYAGCATTAGGCATGCCATTAATCAGACAGTGCTTATTTCTGTCATAAATATGTATGTCCCGTTTTCAGAGATGACAGCAGCGGTTCGAAATACTGTTCTTAAGATTAGCAAAACAAATCTCTTGGATTCATTTTTCCAGCCAAATGTGTGAGATATGAGCTGAAACCAATGCTGAGCAAAAGCACTGCTATACCCCAATCTACTTTTTTTTAGACCTATGCTCACAGAATCACAAAACAGTTTGGGTTGGAAGGGACAACAAAGATCCCRTTCCAATCCYCCTGCCAAGGGCAGGATCACCTTCCTCTAGATAAGKTTGTTCAGGACTCTATCCAACCTGGCCTTGAACACTTCCAGGGATGGAGCAGCCACAACTTCCCTCTGCAACCTGTGCCAGGGCCCCACCACCTCTGAGTAAAGAATTTCTTCCCAACATCTAATCTAAACCTGCCCTATGTCAGTTTAAAACCATTAAAGCCACCATCTGTCTGTACAAAAGGTCCTTCTCTTTCTATTTTATAAGAGCTCTTTAGGTTGAAGATGATTTTCCAGACATGTAGAAATATAGTGGCTTCTCTTCAGTTCAGGTCTAGACACTCCAATCTCTTATCCTTCTCTTTGCAACTGATAAGGAACACAGTGTTCTCTAATCACACTCCAATCACCACAGTGATTCTCATCCACACCTCACTTAGAGGAAGCTTAGAAGATTATTACCCAATGATTGTGTGTGCAATCTCCACATGAAAAGGAGTAGCAATATTTTGGGGCTTATCCAACCGTGTGCAATGATCCTTTTAGAAGGGGAAAGAGGACAGCAAGTAGAAAATATGACATGCAGAGGCAAAGAGGGCAAATTAAAGTCCTCTTAAAGAAGCAGAGAAAAACCAAAGAAAAGGGAAAGTCAAAGAGCCCACAAAGCAACTTTTAATCCTTTATTCCATGGAAATTCAACATTTGGAAGCAAGTGAATGCCTTGGCTTTAGTTTTCTTGAACTCAGATTCCGGTATGTTATGAACAGCAGTATTCACAGGACTCATGTACCAGCTGCACTAATCCTAGTAAGATTTAATGCAGGAAAGTTCAAAACAAGACAAGCCAATATTTTGAACCTGTATGAAAAGGAGCATCTTCTAACTCTAATATGACACTGAAGATGCAAAAATATTAGAGAGAGAGAGACAATTTAAGGTGAAATATAATTACACAAGGCTTTAATCAACTCATCCTCCAGAAGAGACCAGCAAGGCTTCTTGGCTATGATTAGTCTATCAGTCTCTCCTTATCAACAGTCTGTGTGAAGGTGACATGAGAACTTTCCCTCTCTCTCACTCCTTTCYCTCTGCCACATCTCCAAAAATTTCGATTAGTGTAACCGTGAAATTTGCCTTCTTTTTTTTTTGCTGGAGGAGTCAGTAAGCAGCTTCCTCTGAAGCCTATCAAGAGACTGGGCAGGAGATCCCACTTTTGAGAACTCAGCCAGCATTACCAGTGCAGCCTCAGAACCTGATCTTCATTGCTGCAGGTCATCCCAAAACCATGTGTATAGAAAGGGGCTGGGGGGCTGCTTCACCAGCTGGCTCACTCCCTGGCTCCTATATGAGAGAGGCTTGGTGGGTCTGAACCTCAGGCTGAAGCGTGGTCGACGGTGTGGAATAAAGAGTGGACTCTGCTTGGGTTTACCTGGCTTTATTCCTCCTGGTTAACTCCATGTGCAGATGGACAGAGCAGAGAGGGAGAGAGCCAAGGAGAGAGCCCCAGAGCGAGAGCCCAGCAGCCCCTCTGTCCTCACTTTAAGTAAAGGGCGCATCTCTTGGACTGGGAAAAACTTGGAACCAATCTCAGGAGAGGGGGCTGTGACCCAGAATGGGGACACTCAACAAAACAAAGAAAGAAGGTGGTACCAGGGTACCTTGTCAAATCCTAGGGCTTTTTCCCCAGAATCTTCCAGATCTTACAAGGTCTATCACAAGGTAAACACCATCGGGGTTTGGGGAATGGGGTGTAGGAACAAGCAATTACAAACATATAACAAAACCTACAGAACATTAGAAAACCCAAAMTGCGCACTGCTACAGGTGTGCATCCTCTGCCAGGCATGGGAGCAAGAGACCCAGGGCTGTGCAGCCCTTCACCAAAGCAGTGCTGCCTGCCAAGCTGCAGTGCCAGCAGAGAGCCCTTTGCAGAGGAGCTGAGGTGTTATCTCTGCGAGCTGCCAATTCTCTGAATTCCTCATTATCTGCTYGTGAGATCCAATGGGAGTCTGATGCCAGCTTAAACAACAAATCAACACACGACCAGCAGCAGGGCAAGGAGGTGCCCTCAGTGTATGCAAACACAGCATTGCAGGCAGGCATCTGCTGGTGCTGCTGCACTGTTCCTCTTTTGCAGCTACCCCTGTTATTTATAAAGTTGGGAAATTCAGAGAAAACTCCTTTTTCCAGGTGGAAAACTGACACAGCCTGCCTGCTGCTGCCCCTGCGTAAGTTGCACTATTCRTCTTCCAGACAGAAGCACCTCTCTCCCTAGTATTTTAATTAATCTTGTGCTTCATATTCTTCAGGAGCTTTTGGAGTGCTCTGTTAACTTGAATAAATGTGGARTGACCTCATTCTTTAACATAACCTTGCAAGAGGACTTTCCATTGAAATGGGACTTGTTCTTGCTCCTGTACATAAAGTTCCAAGGCACGTTACTCCCCTGGGTCTCTCTCCAAGCTGAATTTCAGCTCTTATCTCTTGAATAGCAGAGGAGTGAGAGTTATTCTCTATGAAATATCTATATTTCTTCTGATTTTACAGTCCATAGATGCTCCCATTAATTATATGTCTTAAAAATATATGCYCCCAAGATTAACCTGCAGAAATGTAGTTTACAGACATACACAAGGCTTCCTTTTACCAATTAAAAAAATAAAATAAAATCAATGAAATGCTGTATCTTGTTCCATGTTAGCACTTAACTAATGGGCGCTTCACTGACTGCCTTGAGAACGATTTTGCTTGTCTCTGCTTGTCTTGCTTCCCTCACTTTACCTCATTTAAATTTTCAGAAATCAGAGAGTCATCACACTTGTAAAAAACCTTTGAGATCATCAAGTCCAATTATTCAGCTTGCACTGCCAAGTTGCCACTAAACCMYRTCCCCAAGTGCCATGTCCAGTCATTTCTTGAACCCTTTCARGTTGGTGACTCAGCCACCTCCTTGAGCAGCCTGTTCAATGCCTGACCACCCTTTCAGTGAACAATTTCTTTTTCCTAACGTCCAATACAAACCTATGCTTTTTAGGTCTTTTTCCATGCTAATTTCCAAGTTTGATACTCATGCTGCTTAGCTTTTCTCCACAGAGAAGGAAAAAAATGCTCTGATAGGAATTAGTTTTGATGTGGTTAGGACTAATTAAAGCCTCCATAGATCCGTTTATAAAACTCATAACACTTATGGTATCAACTACACACAAACAAAACAAAATCAAGCCAGAGATAAAAATGAAGCATCATGACCCTTAAACGTTTCTCAGCTGAGAGCTGCATTAATGATCTACAGCCTTGTCCCGTGTTGCAGAGGGAAGATGACAGCCATTGACAATATTGAACATCTTCCTGCATGCCAAAAAATAAGACAGTTATGTCTGTTTTTAAAGGTGACATTTTGTTTACAGGGCAGACCTGCTCATCCTCAAGCCACAGTCAAGATTTTTTTTTCATACGTGGGTGCTCAATAATCAACATATCCAGAAATGAGTAATTGATGCTGTTATTTACTCTGTAGAAGTTTAGGCATTCACTTCTCATTGAGTATTGTCCCTGTTCAGTCTTGTAAAGTAGCTTTATTCTGTTTAAGAGAACAAATCAAGTAAATGAACAAACTAAGCAAATCTCAGATTGTGGTCGGTGGAAGCATTTGTATCTACATTGAAAAAAAAAATCTGGATTTCAGATTTATCCATTCAGATTTGGCGAGGCTCATTAGTTTGATTTGAGGGCTAAGAAGTCTGAACAAGCAGCTCCTCTTTGAAGTGCTTTTCTGAGAGATGGCTGTAGATAACATGGGGTGGGTGCTGTTATCACATCCACTCTCATCCCTTTCCTCATTAGCAGTGCCACTTTCAGGACTCTTGGCCCAGTTCTCTGTCTCTCTTTCCCCAGAGGGGATAGGACAGTCTTCCTTTCCATTTCATTTTTCTCTTAGCCCATTCCCTTCACAAACGCCTTTCCTAAACCTTTGTTCCCACAACCTTGGACTCCAGGACTGCTTCCCATCCCTCTTCCCTATTCTCTCTCCTGAAATCAAAATCAAAAAACAATCTCATTTGCATTCCTGAGACATCATGAATTGTTTCTGTAACTGACAATATAATGTGAATTTCCAATTGAAAATAGCCTCCCAAAACACTGGGAAAGGCTGCCCACGGTGTGACCTCATTACACATTACATACCTTAGAAAAAAGATATTGTGTGGAGCTGCCAGWGGTGTTCAATAATTTTTCAGTTGTGACAAGGCAGGAATTTAACCTTGACAATATTTATCCTCTTTTCATCTTTTTTTTTTTTAAGTTTCAATGAGATGGGTAGGCAACAGAGGAAAAAAAAAATAGCATCTTCACTCTACTGAATTCTTACAGAACCTGCACAGTGTTCAGGTTTCCATACATTAGCTCCTGTGGGGAACCCCATCTGGAATCCCTCATGTTTACAGCAATCATAGAAGTCTCTGTGGGTCTCCCTCTCYGAATAATTTCCATATCCCTTTTCATTTAAAGCTTGTTTATATACCGATTCAAATTAACAAGAAATCACCTGATTAGAATTCTAGATACTTCTCACTAGCTCCACTACAATTGGATTAATTTGAAAAAATACATAAACACCACTTACAGGCTGCTCTGTATACCTGATGAAAGAATTAGCTGCTTGTGCAGATTTTGTCACAGATTACTCAACAGTCACGGCAACTGCATTTCAAACAAACTGAACATCCCAGCCAACACACATAGTTTTTTGGAAGACATATAAACCCTCTTAAAAAAAGGTCTCTAAAAGAGCAGAAAGGCAGTAGGGCTTGAGACAAGACTTCCTTGGAACAGGCTGAGCCCTGCTAATGAAAACACATATACTGACACAAATCAAAACGACAGACCCAATATAAACATGCAACAAAAACTAATAATAAATCCTTCCTCCAGCAGGGACACGAAGCGAACAAAATGACTGCGTGACCAATTAAYGATAAGGCAACAAAAAGTACACTCAGCAGCAGAGAAGCCAAAATAATTTTGAACTGCTGTTAACTTGGAAAACACCCCAGACCACCACGTTCAAGTCCTTTTGACTGTGAGACTTGTCAGAGGGTCCATATAAAAGTGAAATCATTTGCAGAAAGAGTCACGACACAAATGGGCAACATGGACAGTAGGGGCTCACCTGGACCAGATGGTGTCCACCCAGGAGTTTCAAGGGAACCTGAGGAGGAAGCAGAAAAACAGTAGGTTATAAATTGATATAAAACTGTGCTAATATGTGAAGATAAAAATAGGGTGTCATTAGAAAATAAAATAAAGTCAAGGAAAATACGTCAAAGGAATTAGATCGAAGTCTGATGCCCGCACACAGCCAATTAGTAACAACCTTTATAAAAGACAGGATTAATAGAAACTTGAAYAAACATGATCTACTTGGGAAAAAAGCAATGTATCTTTTCAAAGAGGCACTGCCTTCAAGACCTTTTTGGGTTCTCTCTGCTGAATTTCAGCAGAAATCCAGATAAAGATCATATACAACTTACTTAGCCTTTCAAAAATTCTTTTTCAACAAAGTCTTTCAAAATTTTTTTTTTTTTTTTGAGAACCAGATGGACACATGCAAGGGAAGAATTCCTGGCTGGATAATAGGCTTAACGATGGGATGAAGAAGATGTAATATGGCTGGGTCTSGAGCAGTGAGAGAAAATCATCAGTGAAACTTCCCTGGGACCCCTGCTGTTTTATATGGCCACAAATACAGCCTCCCAAAGGGGGCCCGTGGTGAGCTGACAAAGTTTGCTGACGATACTGAGTTATTAAAGTAGGAAGGACAAGGCTCATGAAAAATTGCAGAAGGATATTACGAGACGGATCTGAGAAGAGGCTGAGCAATAAAACGTCAGATGCTGTTCAATGTAGGTAAAAGTACAGTTAGACAGACAGAAGAAAACTAATCTGGACTCCACATTTAAAGTGATGGCTGCTGAGCTGAGCCTTGCAGCTTCAGAGTGTGATCTTTCAATTGTGATAGACAATGACCTGAAAATGCCTGCTCAGTGCTCAGTGGTAGTGAAAAAGACAAATCATAGTTAGAAGCTACTGCAAAATGAAGAGAGGATGAAATGGAGAACTCCATTATTCCATTGTAAAAAACCTATGGCATCCCCATATCTTGAATGTTGGCTATTTGTTAACCTCAGAACAAATACAGCAACATGAAATATGTGGAGGAAAAACAAAATCAGGGGAAAATCAAAGGTGGGGGACAGCTTTTGTATAGGGCAAAATTAAGCTAAGAATTTCTTCCATGGAAATTAAGTGACCTGAGGGAGAATATGAGAAAAAAATTACAGTATCATTGCTGGTAAGAACAGAGCGGCTAGGATTCCTCCATAGAATCAGAACTAGGGGCATGAAATTAAGGTAGCAGGATGCAGGCTGTGGGATGCAAAACCTGGGTTCAAGAGGAGACAAACCCTAGAAAAGAAATCCATTGACAGCTACTAAGCARAAGGAGAAAGGCTTGGCATACAGAGTTTTCTGACTGGAAACAGCTGGAGACCAGTAGAAATAGAGAATGGAAACATCCCCCACCTTTATTCTGCTTTTAAATGAATGTCCTCCCTATACATTCACTTCTAGGCTCCTACAGGGTCAGAATACAGAACTTTTGGTCTGACCCGCTGTGATTCTCTTTATGTGCTTGTGGCTTTAGGCTACGAGGCATGGAACCTGAAACACATTAATATTTTCACCTGTGCACTAAATACATTATAAGAAAAAAATGAAAAGTTATTTGTAACTCCCTACCACTCTTAATGCTGGGGCCTGTCCCATACCCAGTGCTGGCCTCCTGTTGGGCTGTTTAATGCTATATAATTTGCTGTATTTCTGTCACATATAGCCCAGAAACATTAATAACACATCTCTCTACGTTTTTACTAGCAGCAGGAGAAATATATGCTTGATCTTTTATTTTTGCATGGAGTAGTCAGAATATTTCCCTTTGATTTTTTAGACAAYGTAATGGTTGTTTAGTACCCTGTAAGGGAAGAAAATGCTAGAGATTATGGCTGAACTAGTTTTAAAAAACATTTGGACAAATAAAATATTTATATTGAATAGATTTCACGTTGCAGTGCCTGGGATTTGGCAACAAACATTGCAAATCATGAGCAATATAGAGAATACAGAATTTAATTAACAAAGCTAAAGATGGAAAAGAAAGCACACTGATATATGTAATGTGGCTCTCAGCTTCAATATTCAGCAATAAAATAAGAAGTCAATGCTTCTAAACCAATCTGAAATGAGTGAAAAACAGAAGCAACATAGTTGGAAGGTTATATTTCAAAATGCAATTAGTGTCAGAATATTTCAGAACTACTAAAAGCAAATAAGTCACCAAGTTCAATACAAAGGGAAACACACATGACAAAGAAGTAATTTAGAGAGGGAAACAACTCATTATTTTTATTATTTAAATCTAATCATCATTAGATTAATTTAGAGGAAATTAAATGAAAGCAAAATACTACATCTTCATATTGCCAAATAATTGGTGTCAAAGAAATTTTAATTTACTGGAAACAATCCCTTCTGTGCAATTAAAGGGGAAAAAAAAGAAATCTTATTATGTATGTTAAATAGCAGCTTTCACTGTAAAATATAGCTCTCCAAAGATTATCCATGGTTTGCTTAAATGAAGGGCTACAGAACAGGATTTCCTATGTTCTATCTTCACGAAATTAAAAAAGACCCAAAAAAAGACCCAAAAAAAGGCCTACATGTATGTACTCAATAAGAACACCAAACTTTATCTATCACTGTGTTTTAAGGGCTCCTTTGGCCAAAACTAGCATTTTATTGTGGAAAACACTGAGATGTGCTTTCAGAAAACACATGTTCCAGCGTGACTGCCAGGTGGCTGCTCACTTTGGATCAGAATCCAAACGTTTGTGCTGTGCTCCCACAAAGCCACAGCCAAGATGTCACTTACATGACTGAGCAGGAAGCTCCATCTCCCCTTGGCTGTGACATCCCCAGTGCCTTGTGCATTCTGAGAACACACTGGTAAGGGCCCACATGGAGATTTTCAATGCTGACCAACCTCCTCTACAGGAAATTCACGGACACTTCAGAAGAAAACCCATCAGGGAGTGGGGACTTAACTCTCTTAACTGCTACAGGTTGAATACGACAGAAATGGGCAAACATTCACATTATTTGATGTGTGCTTGGGTGGAGAGAAAAAACATCTCTTGTCTAGGAACAAGTCTGGTGACAGGGAGACCAAGTGACCTCTTTCTTTCCAAGACATGTGCCGTCCTTCCTCTGTCTGTCAGCAGTGTTGCTGCAGCCAGGAACTGCASACAAATGGCAGCACGTAAGAATGAAAATAATCATATAAGCTTTGTATTGCTTCGACCCTTCCAAGTTCAGGCTCAGCTGGAGGCCTGTGCTCAGTCAGGCCAGTTGCTGTTTTATCCAAACTAGCTCATCCATCCCTAATCAAGATGCCAGCAACCAGCTGCGCTGATCCTCTTATATTCATTCCACAACRTTTCTGTGCTCCACAGAAAAAGATCTCACTTTAGACCATGCTCAGCCAAGAGGGTTTTTCCATCAGGAATCCACAGGTGTGAGCTCTCCAGCTCTGGTTTTGCTCYGCGTGGGAGCTGATTGCACATCCCTTGGATGACCACTCAGACCTGTGCCTCTTAACCTCTGAAAATCAACTGTGCTGAGCACTGCAGCACGGAGCAGGMGCAAACTCACCTAATTAGCCCTCCATACTTCCTCCTGTAATGACATCTCCCAAAGCACTGCTCCCTCCTTGAGGCTCAGCCTGCTCTCTTCCTCCCAGGGGTAAAGGAAGGACATTTTCCCACCCCAAAGGAGTCATTGCACATTCCTCTCCTCAGATCTCTTCCTCCCTGACCCCCCCCTGGGCAGCTTTCCAAGGTAATTGAGTTCCAGTTCCTGTCCCAAGGCTCCAGACAAGTTAGCTAAAGGAATACCTGAGAAGCAGAGGAGAATACAGCACCACAGCATGTTCTTGTGCCCTAGGGATCTTTCWTACAGGTGAGAACCCCAGCAGAGCACAGTGTGCCTGCCATTTGCTCCAGAGAACTGCATTTCTCTACTGTCCATCAGCATTCAGAAACCACAACAGGAAGAATGGCCTCTCACCCTTGATTTAGGCTGAGCTGAGGAGCCTGGTTTTAATGAACTACCCAGCTACACCTCACAGTGGAAATCCATCATGGATTCCAGGTCCCTTTGGAGATGGGATCAGGGTTTGCATGCAGTCTTCTGCGGAAAAGGAAAACAAATAGTCCTTAAACCAGTTCTAGAAAGATTCCTTTAGAGTTGGTGTCAGGAGGTACAGCAGAGTTTCGAAAAGGTGACAGTGCCCTCATCGCCCTTTCAACCACAARAACAGGGGAAAGGTTTCATTACCAGGCCTTTGCAGGAAACCATGGACAGAAATGAAGAACTTCCATTTTTGCATATTTATGCTACTACAAAATTTGCTAAAAGAAGCCAGTTTCTTAGCACCTATTAAGAAAATGTGACTATCAAAATGACAACCCACACGAAGCAAACGAGGGCAGTGGTCATGAGCACATCTATCATGTACATTTTGTGWTGGGCACATATAATACAGGCAGGACCGCCAAACAACAGTGGATTTTTTTTTTTAAAAAACATTAAAAACCAGATAACTTGTCCAGGAAATTTGTTGGTGAAGGAGGTTCCCAGAGCTTTCACTGCATGGTGAGCTTTTTATGACAGCTCCAGAAAAACAATGCATTACTTAAGTGCAGGGAAGGTGCAAAGGATGAAAAAAMCAGGCAAGCACAAGGCTACCTTGGAGCTACAGACCCTCTGAAGGCAAACCACTGCTTCATTTTTCTTTTCTGCTGCAGAGCCCGGGGTGTCCCTCCAATTGTGCTTGATTTACCTGACTGCACTGAGACGTCACCAGCAGTCCCTGCCCTTGAACAGAGGCCGTGTGGCACACAGAGCTGACAGCTTCCGTGGGCTGCCCCAAACACAGCTGGGAGCTCAGGCTCCTCCAGCAATTACACCGTGATAAGAAATCATCTCCTGTAAACTTCAGCCCCAAGTAGCTGCTCACAGCCCGTTTGTGACAGTGTTTGTTTTCCCTGCTGTAATTTTTCAGACACTGTCATACTCTATTTACTCACATTGCTTGGCTTTTTGGAAGACTTAATTGATATTTGGCTGTTCTAAGGTAATTCTACACCGTTATTCAAATAATATATGTACACACATTTCTGTTGTAAATATATCGTCAGATACGTGTGTTATAATACTGACAATTCTCCAATTAAGTTTTAGATATTTTTAATGCCTAGGAAACTATTGATATGTATTTATGGATAGAAAGGTGTAGTGTGACCTCCACACATCCAAAATAGATTATGACTTGTTCCTTAAAACCATCATTCTCCAAAATTGCTGTTTAATTAATCACTCAGTGCCCATGCTCTGGGGATGTATTTATTTCTTTCATTTTATTGGGCAAGTTCTGAGACCTCAGTCAGTTTAGCACAACGCCAGTAGGTGGAGTGATGGTAAAGCAAATATCTGCTCCAGCTATTTATATYTATAAACAGCCATTTTTAATATCTTTTTGCCGAGATTTACATGAACTAGTTGCACATATATATAACCTGCAAGAAATATCTATACATAGAAGGATATGTCATGTACATGCAGGTACTTAAACAGCTATAGAGTAAAAAAAAAAAATACTTAAGTGATGAAGCAGTTCTTTATCTTAAATCTAGCATTCTGTGAGGTTTTCTTCAATTTCTCTGTGTTGGGTAACACGTTTTGTGAATCGTGCTGCAGGAAACCCTGCACTCCCACACACTTAAAGAGCCCGAAGGGAGCAAGGGACTCGCTGCAAGTTCCACTCYGGTATTGAGGTCAGCCGAGATGTGAGAGACAGCTTTGGTTAATAGTGTCACGTCCCTGCCAACCTGCGGTTGTGCAGCGTGCCCAAAGCCTTCAGTACCCTGGATAGGAACATCATTAGCAMGACCTTTGTCCCGTCTCGGGGTGGAGGATGGCTGTCAGGGGTGAATGCCCAACGTGAAGGAAAAGTTTCCATGAATGCAGCTGCTGGTTTTTTTTCCTCCTCTCCGTTGCATGAAACCCTCCCAGCTATTTCACCAGGACTTGAGATAAACACTAGCAGCTTCCAAGATTTCAGGTGGATAACAGAGCAGAGCCTTAACAAATGCTTAGGAGCTCGACAATCGCTGCAGCAGCTTGGTCTCCTAAAGCAGTAATTTTAAGCCTCGAATTAAAGCCAGTCCCATAGGTGCTATCAAAATATAGAAGCTTCAGAAAATGAAACCAATGTGCACTGAAAGAAAYAGTCTCATTTGGACTGCAACCTGTACTTTTTGCTCAGGCAGAATTCCTACCAGTCAGATGCAGGGTATGTTTTTTTTTTCTTTCTGATAAAACAAGCAGGCACAAGTCCCTCACAGTCAGTATAAGAAGAAAACTGCTCAGTTATTATTAATGTCTTCTCTGAGTCACCACATTCAGATAAGAAGTGCAGTGCACTTCTGTACAGCTATCTCAGTATGATGTCTGAAACATAATGAAGAAAATACATTCCCTAATATCAGCGTTCATTTCAAAAGTAAAATGCCTGAAACTGAGCTTTAATTGCGTGCAAAAATTAAAAAGTTGGTCAGGTTATCTCCATCATTCTTCAGCTGGGAGATTCACAAGAAAATCATATGTGCAGGAGTCTCATTCTGGTCTTAAGTGATCATAATAAATTGTAAATACCAACACAAAAGGGAAAAAAAGGACAAGATTTCCTGTGTAAAATGAATATAAGTCTGAAGAACTGTAAATATCAGTCTCATTATATGCACTACCAAGTACTGGTAAGGTTATTTCCCCTATCACCATTTGTTCTATGGAGSTGCGTGGGGATTATTAATATTAAARCATCTCATYCTYACCACCCAAATCCRCRAACTCAAGAAAACATTTTCTCACRTTAATTTTAAAATACTGAATCCATCTGGGCTACCTTCTCTTGGATTGCTCAAGCTCATTATAATTTTACTCTGATTCTGTTTATAAATTACTTATGATTCATTTGGGGTTTTTTTATCCTTCCTGTATGCAGTATTCAGTAAACCAAGAGTACCTGCACCCCTGCCCCTGCTAATGCAAGCACTGCAGCACAATCATCTTCCACCTCCCTATTTTTCTCTGGGAGAAAAGGGGGATGTGYAGAATAACAGACATTTCAAACTAACCACCCATTTTCTGTCAGACAAAATACAGTCATACCGCTGAAAACAAACATAACCTCAACTTATACCAGAGAAAGCAAGTGAGCAAAAGATGAGGGTAAAATATACCACAATCATTCAATAAAAAGAGATGGGMTATTAAGGGAGTCATGAATTAGCATGTTCTCAAGAGATCGCGCTCGAAATATCTGACATGTTTTGACATGTRTGGAAAGAGAAAATGAGTTTGAAAGTTTAAGAAGAAAGGGAGGTTTTGCAGAGCTGTTGCCTCATATAGGGCTGTGTTCTCTGAGCTGCTGTGCCCCTCTGGCAGCTCCTGCAGCCTTGCCAGTGACAGGAGTCAGCCAGGGCACACCCTGCACAGGAGGGGACGTGGCTCCAGCACTGGMCCCCTTTGGCAGCCAAAAAAGCAGAAGACAACCCTCCCTAAGACCCAAGGCAGTACAGGAAGGTGCAGGGTTGTGAGGATGGGGCCAGGGCAGAGGTGGATGTGTTGCACAGGGTTGCTGTGGCCTTTTCTCAAAAGGTAACCCCAGTTCACCCTCTGCACTGCTCCTTGCTGGCTGCTACGTTGGCCCTTCATTTCTTCTTGCTTTGAAGCAGCAGAAGGTAGGACTGCCTGGGGAAGAAAACCCCACCTCTTTTAGCAGCTGAGTGCATKAAATTCAGTTCATATTTGATCATTTGGAGACAGGGAGTGTGGAGGGGGTAAGCTCATGTCACACACTGGCACTTTTYCTGCTGCCTCACATCCTGTACACCTGGCAGAAGAGGACCTACAACACGAATTTCAGGCTTGTCTTTTTCAAAAGAGACAAAAATGTCTTTCTTCTTCTTTTCCCTGTGTTTCCATCTTAATTGAGGCCAAAACTGTTTTCTGCAGAGGCTTTTATTCTCATCTCAGGAGGATTTAGACTGAACAGGAATTCCCCCAATTTTCAAAATGATCACCTACCGTTACTCCAAGGTTACAAAGTTGAGAGCTCAAAAACCAGAACTATTTTGGGAAAAAATATACTATCTGCACTAATTTTCTAATCAATCCATGTACTTGTCTCCATTTCATTTTTTATCTTCCCCCCATTCTTTTTCAGGTAGTGATTTTCATAGTTTGTCTGGGAGAAGGGGCATCGACCCTATTGTAGTCTTCTCTCTTCTCCCAAGGAATCCTGTCCATGGGGAGTGGGGGGGAAGAAAAAAAATCCTGCAGCTTTATGGGAAGGGTTTTAKCCACTGATGACAGAAAAGATGAACCAGGTGAGGTTTTGCACTCCTCCTTAATCTGACTACAGACTTTTCAGATTAAGCTCCACCCTGCCATTCACAGTGATACACAACATAAGGTTGGGAGGTCTGATGTCAGGGGCTAGGGGATGATTTAGTCTATGTATTTGCCCTTTTGATTTGTTTCTTGATGTTTCCARGTCCAGAGAGCCCCTTTGCATAAATCTTATCTGATGCTGCCCAGAAAGGTAAAGTCACAGCACAGCAATCTCTTCTGCTGGGGCTATTTCATCACTCTGCATCCCATTCCTGTGCCTGCCAGGGGCTGGGTCTCTGTGTCGTGGTTGGCAGCATTTCATACATTACTCCCTGGGCTTGGAGCCATGGAGAAAAGAGAGTTTAGAAACCAAAAGGGAAGTGGGTCTTAGTCGGATTTGCTATGAGGCAGAAATCAAGGGCAAGTCTGGAAGCTCTTGGCAGAAAATGAGACAAGAGAAAGTAAAGTGGGGGCAGAGGGGCATGAATAAAAACCAGGCCTCTTCTGAGAACTCAAAAATACTGCAGGGAAAATCCAATATTTAGCGGAAATATTTTTCTTCCCTAAAAGAACTGTAAAAAAAACCAACAGAGACCTGCATGCAAATCTTAGGCTTATAGATTAATTCGGGTTGGAAGTGACCTTGGGAGGTCATCTGCTCCAACCTCCAGCTCGAAGCACGGTCAGAGCTGAAGCCATCCCCACTCTGCACTTGTGAAGAGGCATGTAATGAATACCATATCCTCAAGCAAGTGGTCCAAGWGAAAAATAAATAAAAAAATCACATCCTAAAGTAGCTTGACATCTGCAAGGTAAAGGATGCATCCAGCAGTAACTAACACAGGTATTCATTACGCCATCACT
Source organism: Mixornis gularis (assembly GCA_003546035.1). Taxonomy (NCBI): domain Eukaryota; kingdom Metazoa; phylum Chordata; class Aves; order Passeriformes; family Timaliidae; genus Mixornis; species Mixornis gularis. Next base: position 163,563 of record QVAJ01000013.1, read on the forward strand.
TCAAAGCACAGCTCTCATGTTAGCAGCAGCCTTCTTACGGCTTTGCCTTATCTGCAGTAGCACAAAATCTCAGGTAACATGCAGAAAAGTGAGCTACAGCAATGCTCCAGTGGTAGGGGGGATCAGAGGAAACCTCAAGAAAGACGTGAGGGAAATGTCCTTAGAGTCCTCCTAAATTTTCTATGTAGAACTGCAAGATATGCTATAGCAAGAAACAAGATTCCCCACAGAGTTCATGTAAATGAGAGCTCTAAAAATGTGTGCTAGATACCAGAGGATTTGTTCATTATTAAACTTATATTGTGTTTACCTGTGTAGTGCAAGATTGAGGAAGACTTAATTGCATGCTATGTCCTTGCCCTCTGACCTTCATGTTAATTACATTTTGCTGTGGCGAGAAATAGATGCACCATTTTCTCTTATTTCCCTAGGACTTGAGACAGTTATTAATTCCTAATAAGGTAGCATTTCCCATCTGCAGAAGGCTGTATTTTCTTTTCACTGCRTGCACAGCACTCCCAGAAGCTTTTAATTTGCATACATTGGAGATCACTTCCCCCATTTAACACTTCCAAGGTAAACCTGCTCAGAGCCACCGTGTGGGCTCTGGGCTTTAATCTCCTCCTGGTCTGTAATCGTAACACCCACAGAAATCAGCAAGGTGAGGAGGAGTGAGGTATGTACATATATATATATATATATATATATATATATAAATCCTTACACATTTATTATGATTGTGCATGAGGAACGTGGCTGCCTGGTGTCTTCACCAAGGTTCATTTTTTGAAGTGTTAAATGTAAAGACTGATCTTCAACGTGCTTCCCACTCCTCCTGTGGAGCTGTTATTGCCATGTCGTGTGGCTTAGCTTCCAACAAAGATGAGGTTCTTTTCTGCATCAGTAAAGATATAATTTTTTGAAAAAAAAATCTTTAAGAATGTTCTTTTTATTTCAGATGGGATATTAATTGAAATTATATTCTACTCCCATCCTCACCTACTAGCTTAATAGTCATCACATTGCACAAATTATTTTTAATGCCTTGAAAAATTCATTAAGTGAACAAAAGATCCTGACATAAGTCATGAGACTTTTTTTTTTTCCCCTCAAATGTGAAGTTAATAAAAAAGGACTCTAGAATATTAAGGTCTACTTCTTAAGCCACCTTTCTTCCCATTTTAARGAAGGGTCTTTCTGCTTATTYCCAGCAAATTTAGACACTARGCTCTGACCAAAGATGATATTAAAGCTGAGGATTTTAACACATGTGGACCTTCCAGCAAAAAAGGAGATTTTCAGAATAAGGCTTGTTTTCTTTGTTAAGAGACTGGRCACAAAAGGCAGCAGTTAAGCTCCTTCTTATATTTCRAGCAGGAGAAAAKCTGCCATTTATGAGAGGACTTCAGTCCTMGGAAAAGTCTCTGCCATGCAGGCAAATAAAAGTGGATGGAGGGTGAAAGAGAAAGCATGGCCTGTGTGGTGACAGGGGAAGCACCGTGCCCTGCTGGASCCTGCAGAGGTGCTGAAAGGACTGAAAAATCAGTTGTTGTCGCCAGCACAGCTCATTTTCTCTGAAGKGTTAAGCATGAAGAACATATCCTTGTCTTCCTCTAAGCTCAAGGCAGTTCTCCTGTGCTGGTGCACTCAGCTGGTGGGGTTATGTCCACTGTGACTGACTCTGCRCCTCAATGAACCAGAATTGTCATCAGGCTTCCCTGTTGATATAGAAAAAACCCCCAAAAAACCTAAAAAATCCCCAAACCCAAAAAACTTCCAGCCTTTTTTTCCCCTATTTCTCTCACCTTAAAACTCCAACAAGATCTGGCATTTGAAGGAATTGATCCAGTGAAAGGCTGCAATAACGTGGATTTGGGATGAGAGGCAATTTGTGTTTTGTGATCATCATTGAGAACAAAGCAGCAGGGTAATGGACAGATCCATTTATCCTCGCACAAACCTGTTTCCTCCAAGTTTTCCCCAGCCCAGAAAGCCATTCTAACATAATTTCCCACTCCCTGGTCAGTGGAAATCCAGCTTGCCTGGCCAGGAGCTGTAGGACAGGGCTGGTAGAGAAGGAGCACACCACACCCTTGTGCCTGGCATTATCACACTCCTTGCACAGCTCAACTCCAACTAGTTCAAGGCCATTGTGAAATTGCCAACAACAGGAATTTAGTTCATGTTAACACTTAACAGATTTGCCATGGCAGAAGAAAAAAAAAAAAATTACTTTTTTTTTAAAGGAAAAGCTCTTTTTACTGTTAAATCTGGTTTTGCATATAGTGTAACTATCTAAACCTGTGTTTACTCACAAAGCATTGTTTTTTTCCCCTACTTATTTGGGATTTTCAAGGATAACTAGATCACTCAGAAATCAAYAGAATTCCCCACAGATGGGCACAAGTAACTCATTATATCATATCTTATATTGCTTTTTCTCAAGTTGCTCCACGTTCATCCACTCTATTTGACTAGTGTGTAAAACTATCTTTTCCAGGAAGTCAGGGGGAAACTGCAACAGAAAACTGCTCATCCTTCCTGGGCTTCCAGTGGGATTGAGCACATGTCTGAGTGTTGTTTCATGTGAACTGGCACCCTTSGTGGCTCTTGAAGTTTCCTGAGCACGCGTTTCCCTGACTGTGCAGAGCAGAAGTGGTGGGAAGGTTAAATAAACCAAACRCACGTGAAACTTCTCTTGTTGCATTTCACTGCAACAAGAAAACTCCTCTTAGATGTAACTGAGCCTTTCATAAAAACCATCACTGGTTGACTGATTCTGGTACAGCTGTGAAAATACTTCTGTAGCTCATCTTAGTAAAGGGCCCTCCATAGTTGAGGTATTTATTYACCCAGCTTTGCTAAACATCCCATCTTAACAGCAATGGCTGATTAATCAAARCTGTTTGCAGCACAGTAACATCCCAGACATGCACTAGAGGGTAAAATACAAATGCATTGCAAAATAATTCTACCCATCCCTTTAAAACATATTACATATGTCCAGGGCTTTTAAACTCTATTTGACTGCCATATCCATAGTTCATATTGTAGAGGAGCATCTAGCAACAAAATGTGGTAGAATAGCRAAAATTAATTAAATCCCCTTCATCYTTCTACTCTGATTTACCAATTACTGTCCAGGGTAGTGATCATATTCTCACATATAGCTGAGGTAATTCACTATTGTTTTCCACTAAAACCAATTCCTGCGTTGCTAATCAAACAAGGTACACTAATAGCAGTTTGTTTGATTTAGCCTGAAGTCCAGAAGGATCTCTTAAAGGTCAGATTCAAAAAAATTCTGATAATCCACACCGTTTCATCATAGAAAATTAGGCTAAAGCTACCACTTCAAATAGGCAAGAGAAAACAACCAAGTTTGGTATTTGATACAGCAGCGGAACAAGTAATGAGGATATGACACACTATTACCTTTATCATCTAAGATTTCAACCTTTTTTCCTCTTTTATGTTTTAATATTTTTTCTTAAATTATTTTAATTCATTCATGGATGGCGTCATAAACTTTGCAGCTGCAGGCCTCAGCACCAGGTTAAGAATTGCATAATGATGCCAAAGCCATTTCTACTTCTGTCATTTAGCTCACAGAGTCTTAAATCCAAACAGGGTTGTTAAAGATTAAAAAGCAAAATAAATGGTCTTAAAAAGCCAGATAAACTAAATTGTTACAGATTATACACGTCTCAGTTCAAAATCATTAATGGCTCTCAGAGTAAGAGATTAAGAGACAAAAAAATAACCTAATTAGAAAAGATTTACAGTGGGGAGTTGAATTATTTGCGCTCAGGGCGAGGCAGGATTTGATCTGAAGCACAGGACAAGGCATTGGCAGTGATGAGGATGCCCAAGAATGTTAACTAGCACAGCTCTGCCCCAAACCCATCACAACTGCGTGAAGAATAGCTGAAAACAATTTGGTTATGGCATCTTGCATACAACGTCTGAGAACTTAGCTCACTTTGCATCGTCTGCACAAAAGGAGTGTTTAATTATGAGCTTTCAGATATTTCTTTCTCTCTACCKGTAGCATGCAAAGCAGTGAATTCCAACAGCAATTTTCAACAAAAGCATGTATATTTATAAGCAACCCCTATGCTATATTTGTGAARGGAATTCTGAATAAAAGGGGTTGGATGATTTCTTAGCCATCAGCAGGGAAGCTGCAAAATAATTTTGACTGAACTGAGCACTCAAGGGTAAATTCRGATTTCAGTTACCTGTGTGTAGTGCCAGTGATTTGCATTCAGGAAGCTGTGGGTAGAATTTGGCCCCAAGAAAATAGCTTGTGTTAGTGCCATAACCTTTGTTTTACAGGGAGARCAACATTTGGCCCAGAGGAAAAATACACCTCTTGTAAACCAGGTAAGCAAATGGGCAAAAACCTGCTCGAGACATCACCAGCATAAATCAGAAATAATCTCATTTCCATTTAAAAAGAAACTAACACTGTATGACAGAGCAATCTGCGTGGTTGTTCTGATTTTGGTGTTCGAGAGGGATTTTGGATTGTAYTCCTTGGATGGGTGACTAAGGTCTGCCTTTTTCATTCAAATTCATTTGTAATTTACCCATTAGATGCTGATGGTTGGAATCTAAAGAGTTTATTGCCAGATTTCTTTAGCTATTAAATTTTCCTATAATCAGGAAAATAAGCTTCACCCATACTACTCCATGGYACTATCATCAAGATCTCTGCCTTGGTTAAATATCTGAGTGGGGACAGAACTTTTTGCCTTCCAGCTCTCTTCAAAAAGATGAAGCCGTGTCAAAGAGAAAACACTCGTGGAGCAGATGATCATATCCTTAAGAACAACATATTAAATTAACAAAGGCATGATCTAATTCYCCTTCAGAGCAAGACTGCTCACATTCCTGGTAGTGCTCACCCTCCCACCATTATCCTATTCTGCATTTTCATATGTCCAGTGGGTCACTTTCAGCCCAGCTTACATCTACTGCATAAGACTGTGGTGAGAAAAGCCTGAGGACCAAGGCTGAAGAATTCCAGCGTATTTTATGCCCCTGCCTGTGGCCAACTTGCTGGTCAYAGGACAGCCAAGCTGCATGAAATCTATTGTGCATTTTTATTGCTGGTTCTGGCTGGGAGGCACTGCACGGAGATGACATCCACTGCCTTGCCTTATCCTTCCTAATGGAGCTTGGCTAACAGAAATATCCCTGTGGGCACACTTCCCCCCTTGCTAGCACTCTGCCCAAAATTCMGGCTCAAAATGTAGCTGGTATCACTGTGTTTGTCACTGTTAACTACAAGTGAAATGCTTATTAATCGTGCTACCACTTCCTCCTT
>QVAJ01000013.1:169111-189507 GCA_003546035.1 Mixornis gularis
CTTTGGACAGCAGACAAATGGGCATTCTATATTAATAGAGATGAGCAGCCATAATATAAGGAAAAAAAAAACCCACCCACAGGAATTTTTGTTTTATTGGTCTATCTAGACTTGCTACTGCATGAAAAAGAAAAAAAAAAAGGCAGAACAAAAAAGCAAACCAAAACCCCAATAAACAAAATATTCCCAGACAACCAACCCCCCCCCAAAAAAAAACCCCAAAACCTCAAACCAAAAAACCCTTARACAAAACTTCAGTCCTTCTTCTACCTAGCTCGATGGAAAAATGACAGGATATTTTCAAGTTACATTAAAAAAAGACCCCAAACTGGCTCTGTTTCCATAGCTTTAGTCCTTGTATCAATATGATCACTAATGACTGAACTTAGGGTAAACAGAAATGAAGCCTGCATTTCAAAATCAAAAGCAAAGCACAAAACAAATTTTGCATAAAATTTCAGCCTCAGAGGGTAAGTAAATGCRTGTTCTCCTGCTAAGTTTTGTGCCTGAACCAAGGACATACCTTGCTTTCAAACCTAAAGCACAAATAAGAAATGTTTTTAACRAATTCAAATCACAACCATCCAGCCCCTGGGGACTGGGGAAGAATCACTTTGCCTGGTTTAGTCTATTATAAAGCCACACCATTCCCATTTGGAGGAGGTGCATCATCTGTGAGGACTCCATCTAGTTCATCCTTCCAGAACAYGAGCATCTCTCCATTTTCACTGAGTTGCACAGTTCCTCACATATGCCATGTAATACAWTTCTGGGGGGAATATACACGGGGGGGGAGAAAAGGGAAAAAAAAATCTACCACCAAGAATCCTGTCCTACAGAGACGGTCACCTGTGCTCCACAAACAAGAGAGGAGCTTTGTACTTGCACAGGTATATAACAATTCAGCAGGTTTTCCTGGTGTGTACCTACCCAAATCCCACACGCCTCACGAGCAAACAAAGCCTGTGGAAAACACTGTTTCAGCTGACAGGAGGGCTCCAGCTTGCCGGGCTGGCTGGTCCCATCAGCACACAGCACTGATCCCTGGGTAGCCAAATGCAAGTTAGGCTGCAGGAATTTCTCCGGGTGCGAGGAGGCAGAAGCACGCACTCGCTTTTTCCATAGTGCCGGGAGCTAAATTAAACATTTAGTGCTCAGCTCCTGCCTGGAGAGACCAGCACGGGGATGGGCAGCTGCTGAATGGCACTGAGGGCACACCTCACCTGCACACCTCACCTCCTTCCTTGCTCTGCTGAGCCCTGGAAAACTGTAGGAACTGGAGCAGAGTTGCCTTGCAGCCCTCWCCCTCTGAACTCTGTGCAGTTTTCAGCTTGGCTGTTCTTTCTCCATCCTGGTCATTGATAGTTAGGTGATAATTAAGCATGAGACAAATCACTTCAAGACCAGAAAGGAAAGCTGTATATCACTTTTATCCAATACAATAAATACAATTAAAAGGAACTATTGCTGTCTCTCTCAGTTTTCCTCCATATATATCAGCTGTCATTCCTTGAGCTTTAAAGTGCTTGAATAATAAACCTGCATGGAATTGAATTACTTYAGTAGCAAGTTGATTAGTTCCCACATCCAATAAAATGTCTGTGGTGCCTCATATATTTGGCATTTAATGCTGTAATTAATAAGTCTTGATCATGTGCCTCTTACAGCCACAGGTCAGTGACAACAGTGACATTCCCYTTCTCAGCAGGAAATTGAGCCTCCAAGACATTTTCCTAAGACACTTTCAATTATGATAAATTGTCAGATTTGCTTCAGTCATTTTGAGAACTACTTGAAGTATATCTTTCCAGGTAAAAGCAGTGYGAAGATATAAAGCAGAGTCGGTTGGAGTTTGTGCAAATCACATTTTGGGGAGTATTTCAGCTTTTTTAGGATCATTATAGATTCCCAAGTGAAAGGTGTGCTTTTTCAAAGTTCGTGTCTTTCCAACTTAATCTAGCATTTCCAATAGAGTGCCAGATACCAAATTGCTTTAAATCTGTGTAGCTCCATTGATTTCAGTGGTACATGTTCAATTTATCCCACACAGGGATTTGTCCCTTTAATTTAATATGTTTTAAAGACAGTGTTGCAAAKTCATTTATACTCCTTTTCTTTTTAATGATGCATGCAGGAGATTATTATTTTTTAACATTATTTTCTTAAATATTAGGACGTTATTTGCTCCGTTTTTCCAATTATGTTGACAGCACGACCATGAAAATACTAGTGGACATACAGGGATAGAGGTATTTTTCTGAGTTATCATCTAAAACTTGYGAGATCTAGTCCAGAGAGAGGGTTGGGGGAAAAAAAAAAAAGGTAGACAAAAACCAGTGCTATAAAACCAACATTACACCTACTTCTTTGGCACCCACAATAAAGTTTTTTTTACTATTTGCAAGGTTACCAAGGTCACATACATGTCACAGTTTTAAAATAATGCTCAGCATATTGAAAAATTTAAATACTGAAGGTGAACTAAGCCTATTGATTTCTAATCACTAGTAAGAACGCAAAGTTGCATTAAAAAAGGAGAGAAAATGTTGCACTTAACACCTGTGATAAGATATGCCAAGTGGACAGAGAGGCAGAGGAAGAGGAGGGGGGGAAACAACATCCTTTATGCTGCTTCCCTTTCCTGGAACTTTGTTCAGTTCCACTCTCTGATCAAGAAATGTTTCCTCTGAATTGAAGACAAATTGCTGAGAACTCTCTAATTATCAGCCTGGCTGCACACATTTAACATTTACAGTCCCACCTTGCTGTTCRTGTTTGTAATGCTGCCAGACCTGACACACACACTCCCCACAGCTTAGACTCCCAACATGTTGCTAATTTCAAGAAGGAACAGAGTTTGGGTCCTCTTCCTTTCTGTCCTAGTTTTTCTTTTAGTCTTTAGGGAGCAACTTTATCAAGGTTTTTATTTCCTGAAAATCAGAAGAGCTAGAAACTGATTTCAGCTGGAGTCGAAAGTTTTATACAGCCATGTGTCTGGGATGTTAGGAGAAAAGGGAATATGAAATATCATGAGACCTGGTGTTACTGCAATAAACAGTAAGAACTTGTAAGATGGTATGATACAACATTAAATAGTCATACTTTCCTCAAAAACAAGAATCCCCCAAGCTTCAGGAAGCGTGTTGTTAGTCCTCTAAGTTTTGCAGATTTAAAACCWCAGGACAGAGAGCTCACTGCTTCGCCCAAAGTCGTGGAGTCCATTAAAATAACCAAACCCAACAAACCAACAAATGCAAACCCACAGGGAATTGTTTTAGGCTGAAGAGTGTCACCACCATTTCCTCACGTGCTGAGTGCATACAAATCATATTTTTCTCTGCTCTAAAATCCTTCTCTCTATTTAAAACGCTACACAGTGAAATTTGTTTTGATGCTGCAGCCTGGCAAACAAATTTACCAGCTCTGAGAGGGTTTAAGATACCTCTTTCCTCCTCCAGATTCCACAATATATTCACCCTTACTTCAGAGGGGTTGTCAAGGCGCTTTATAAATGTGAACAGTAATTTATTTTGCAAATTAAAAAAAAAAAAGAAAGTGGTCTCATAAAACACTTTAAAAATAATTATGTTTGTATTACAAATTAGTAAGAAAAATCCAGAAAACTTGCGGGAGACTGAAACTAATTATCTCCTTGGAAACAACCAGTAAAGAGCATGGACACACACATTAAACAATTCAAAGAAATTAAAACAACAAGAAGAATATTTAGAAGGACAATTGCTCAAATTGTTCAATAATTAAAAAGGAAATGAGATAAAAATCACAGACTGAATACAATACAGAAAGCATAAAGAGATGAAATTTAAATAAGGGAAAGAAAAATCATGCAAAACCCATTTACTGTAATAGCAGAAAAACATGAAGCATCAGTAAACCCTTGATTCTCATAGGTAAACASCCTGACTGATAAGTTCCCACTTTTCTTATCTGTAGGAATTGCACCCAAAGGTGCAATCAAAGGATTTCCTATCCTCTGGGTTTGTAATGTGCTGCTTTTTAGTTTGTAACATTTTTATTAAAACCATATGATAATCTGAGATTTTAATACTTTCTCTTTGTAATACACAGAACCTGGGAAACAATTTGSTCATGTAACTAAGATGGTCTCCATCAACTAAATATACTGGCTGTCTTCTGCTTACAATTTAAAACATCACCCGCAAATTAAATGATTTCTTGAAAACAAGAAAAGCCATTATCTCAAAATTCACGAGGTTTAAAGTAAGTGTGGGGAGGAAGTATTGAAAAACGTGAGCAGCCAAAATCTCTCCTGGCTGATCACGAGGACTGTCCTTTCTYACATAAAAATCCATTCCTGGTATCYCTGKGGCAGACATCYCTCTCAGAACAAGCTTCGTCTACACAAAGTCATTTCAACACCTATTTCACCCACACCAGWGGTACCTTCATCACATCAATCTTCACTCACTGCTGTGCCATAAAACCCCTGACTCACCCCTATTCACCTCATTTGTCTGACTCACTGACTAGCAGGGACTGGGAATTTTACTGTGACAAGCCTATCCAATGGAAACCAAAGTGTCTTGCCTAACCCAGATGCTTTATACAGGAAAATCTTTATCGTGTCAATATTTTGTGTTTTCTATTTCAAGATGGAAGGAAGAAAGGAGGACTTACRAGACAAATTGATCTGAAACAAAACACTGTTGTGTTTTTAAAGCAAACCACGGCCCTTTGTTTTGAACTGGATTCATCAATATTYGGTTTCCCACAGCTGCCAGGACACGTCACCAGAGAAATTTGCTCATCCTAGAGCTCACCTTTTCCCTGCAGGTACCTTTAYTGAGCTCCAGCTACATTTCCACGCCACAGCAACCCCTCCAATTAAACTCTAAAACACACTGTCTGACTAGACTTTAGTGCCTGAGAGAGGATGTAGTCTGAGCCCAAATCTGAGCCAAAGCAGACAAGGAGCTGAGTTTTAGTTTTGATGAGCTGCTGGCCCCACTCAGGCAGGCACAGTGCAACATCCAGCCTAAAAACTTTTGAAAGTTCAAATTTTTTTTGAGAGTTTTCCACTCTAAGAATAAAAYYATYTTCCTCTTAATCCAGGAAAAAAACRAGAGTTTGAAATCATGACTTTCAAGTTCCTTCAYGTCACTTTGGGTACCGTCCAACTTTTATACCCCTAACGCAGATCACAGTGTCCCTTAACCCACCTATCCTTTTCCATCCTCTTTGTCCTCCCCAAATGCACCCATTGTCATCTCTTCCATCCCAGCAGGAATTCCTGGGGGCTGAAGCAGCCACGGGCAGCAGCTACCCCTGCTACACCTCAGCTCCAGTTAGGGCTCTAAGTCAAAAGCAGAGGTACAAATCTTGGTCCCAGCCCACTGAGACAGAAGGGAAAGCTGTTCCCCGCTGAAGGTTTGGGAAGATGAGTAGAAAGAAGGAGCTGGAGTACAAGGCAAACCCTTAGAGGTGCTTGCTGGGCAGGGAAGCAGATGTGCTTTGGGCCGAACCTCAGCTGGGCGCAGCACGAAGAGAAACCGGCAGAAAGGAGAGGCAGGAAGGATGAAGTAATTGCTGATCTTTACAAGCCCTATGTAAAATACCATTCATAATGGTGATGACAGTCACTTTCTGCAGGCAGGCACAAAGGGCTTTTTCTTCCRTGGCACTCTGACAGTTTAGGCAGGAAGAGAGAGGTGGCCGGTGGAAGCAAATTGTCGGCGATCTGTCACCGAAGAGCAGATTGCTTTTCCCCTCCCCAGTCAAGATTAGTCTCTATTGAAACCCAGGGTTCCGTTCATCACTGGCCAGCACCCACAGAGATGAAATTTCTTTATCAGATMTCTCCAAATAACTAGTTGAAGCTCAAATCTCTCTGACCTTAGGAAGGAGGAGGAGCGGTCGTTGCCAAATTCCAAGGAACAAAGCAGGCTGTAAAATAGAGCTCCRTAACGAAAAATCATTAAGGATATTTTTCTGCACACAGGCTGCTGTGGCACAAATTCAACCCAATGCAATCGCAAGGGAATTAAGGCAAATAAAATTAAGGTAAATGAATTACTACTCTTAAAACTACTTCGATTATTCTATATTTAGCCACAGGTACAACAACAGAAATTAATCTGAGAAGAAGAGATTCAGTTACACATGAAATGCTGCTGCAGAATACCAGGAGTTTCTGAAAGCAAGGGAAAGTCTTTTTTGTTTTATTTGACTTTGTTTTGATAATCACTTTGCTGTTTACCCAGGTATAATGTCATCTTCCTTGCAGAATACTAAGATCCATGTGGAAAACAGAAATGTCTCCTAATTATTTCCTTCTAAAAGCAAACAAGAGAATGAAATATCTTGTGTAATTTAATTTGAAAAATGCCAAGAAAGTTTGTTCTCTTTATAGTCAAAGTTAAAGCAAATTACTTTGGTGAGGGCTGAAATAAGGGGTGGGAGGAAAGCATATTTCCATTTAATTTCCAGGTGCACACACACTTCGTCTTTAGTTGTCAAAAGGCAGCCTTTCCATGAGAGGCTACAACAAACAGATGAAATAAAAGCAAAGCCTCTGTCACAGGGGCTCTGCCTTTGTTCTGTATTTGTGCAATGCCCAGAACACTGAAGCTCCGGCTTCTAAGCCAGACATAAATAAACATGCAAGGAAATGAAAGAATAACACGAAAGAAATCAAATACATGGGTAACTTGAAAGAAAGGATAAAACTGTATTTATGCTGTTTAACCCTTACTTATCTAGCCTGTGATGCTGCCTTAAGGAAAGTAGTCATTTCATTACAAGTCAGCAATATTTTCAACAGTCTTCTTTGCAGCATGTCAAAGGTAGCACTGATGGAACATTAAAGTCATGTGTGTTTATACAGCAATCACACTCTGGAGCAAAACAACTCAGTTTCTCCCTGTGGAGTGTGGCCCACTTTCMCACAGAGGAACCCAGGAGAGCCCTGATCGATATACTGAAATTATCAAAATACTGACAAGCAATCATTTGTTCATGCCAGGGACCATGGCAGCCTTTGATAGCTATATATAGGTTCCAGAAACCCAAAATAACTCCTTGATCTCGAGGACAAGAATRGGAGCAAGGTGCCAGCCCACCTGCAGGTCAGGTCACTGTTGGTGGCTGATGAGCTGCTGCTCGCCAAGCCCAGCCCATCAGCCCCSACAAATGTTGTGCCTCAGTGCCAGGACCCTGCAAAGCTGGATCAGAACCTTACAGCACAGCACAGCAGSGGACATCTTTCTCCCAAAAGTTACTGTTCTTACCCCTTTCAACAGAACCACAACAGACACCAAAGGAAAAGCAATTTTCCTGGACTGATAGAGCTTCAACAGCAGTAACACYGTTCTCTTGGAAGTGATCCACCATCCGAGGAAACAAGACAACATTTAAACTTGCCTGGATGTCTTGTGTGCACAGGTATTTGAGTGGTGCRTAACAACGTGTGGCAATTAGACGCAGTGCTCAGGTACAGGTCTGGGCAGGCTGCTAACCACCACATGTGGTGATGGAGGAAGGAAAAAGGTGCTCCAAGTACAGTCACCCCATTTCCATTGCACAGGGAACATCGTGAACTGGATGGGTGTGAGATGGATAAACACGTAGTAGATTCTATATTTGTTAGATTGCCATTTTGCAGTTGCAAATTGCAGAAAGAATTAATGGGATGGCCACAGTCTTCTGCATATTTTTATCACAGTATCTCAAGCACTTAGAGACCTTGCTGTGCTTTTACAGCTTTTCAGGAAAAATAGCATGAAAAGGTAGACAAGAGAATGAGAGCTGGCTGCCTTCAGAGAGGCGTGTAGACATTTTCTTGAAAGAATGGCAGGAAAACTTTGCCAGGCACTTGTACCAATATTGCTAAGAGCAGAGCTACAGAGTGAAAATGGTATTGTGATTTTACAATGTCATATTCCCTGACTGAGAAATGAATTCATGACAACATGCAGAAGAGGTAGAAGGAGGCACAGTAATATCTCTGATTCTCCAGATGACTGGAAACCCACAGAAAGCAAAGGTTAAAATGTCACAGTATCTTTTTTTTTTTTTTTTTTCCTCCTGCAGAGGAACCTGGCAGAGGCACTTTTGTTGTTGGTACAATTGCTGATCTACAACTGACACGAGGTTCCAGTGGAGTTATTCCCAAATCATCCATGTGCAAAGAAAGCATCTGTGTTCTGTTTTCACCAGACCCCGGCGCTAGCAAGCGAGACGCCAAAGGAAGGGAATGCTACAGCATCATCACTTTGCATGGAAGACAACAAGGCTATTTCAGAAGACAGCAAGCCTGATATTAGTTCATATTATAATCCCGACAAATCAAGCGTGGACAATTTGGATCACCTCACCAGGCTTCAGATACGCAGGAGGAAAATTTGGTGGTAGCCAGTGGTAATATGATTCTGATGTGCTGTGCTGAATGGCCACATTTGTCATTTAGCATTCAGAGTTCCCAGACTCCAATTCTGCACTGTCCTCTGATTGCTGATTGTTTCTGGAGGAACAGTCAACAACTTAGCTAAATAAATGATAATACAGTGGCTTTTCAATCTACAGTTTGTATTGGATTTCGAGCATTTGAGATGGAAATACCAACCTGCTCGCAGCTGGTACACTTGTTGAACAGGAGAGATCAAAAAAGAACCGACCCTGGCACTTATCACCACACAGCAACAACAAAAAAGTGAAGATGTACATCCATGTGTTGCATTAAAAAAAAAAAAAAAAAAAATCCTGCAGAAATGAAAAAAAGGCCTAAAAATCCTGAATCACAAAACAGTGCAACTGAATGGCTGCATCAACACAGCCACAAAATCTTTTATATAGGAGAAAAAAAATGACAGGTATAAAATATCTCTGCATTGATCTCAGATAAAAACAGAGAATTAGATAATTATTTTTTGACCTATGGCTAAAGCATGAGGGTATAACTAATCACAATAAAATAATCTATGCAAGAAAAAGAAATAGAATCAAGGAGAGAAATGAAGACAGGCACACAATAAATGAGAGAAGAAGGTGATAAATGAAAGACAGGGCAAATCAAAAACCCTCACATGGAGCTTTAGCTCAGCAAACTTAATGAACATCTTGGAATTTTCTAAATTTACCAAAGAAACGCTGCTGAACATCTGAGTTGAAAAAACCACTTCCAAGCTGAGCATAAGAAGCCTATTACAGGCCTAAACAGTGTGAAGGATGTAGTAGAGGAAGCCAACAAAAAATTCAACAAAATGCAAACTGAGTCCTGTTAGGAGCTGCTAAATGGAGCTGGAAGCTCGATGAGATGACTGCAGCACAAGGGCCTTAATCCATATTTGCTGATGCAAGTCTTGAATTCTGAGTGGTGGTGGAGTGTCAGATCGCTCGTCTGCCTCCTTTGAAATTCCCACTGCCAGTCCCTGGGCCTCTGATCAGGCAGGGAATGGCATTTTTCTTACTGAATCACTAAACCAAGGACCCATCATCGTGTCAGGGGCTGGGAGGGGCTGCTGCTGATGGAAGACGTGTGTTTGAATTAAGAAATCCAGCAATTTCCCCTCAAAATAGACACGTTGGCCCAAACGCTCTGGCTAAGCGCGAGTTCCACTCCGCTCCTCCTACCTCCATTTCCCCTGTGGTTTTAATTGAAAGCTGTATTGCTCACTGTCCATCCTAAAATATTGACTGATTCTGCTGTGCCCTGCTGGACAGCTGCAGTGCTGTGGCCCAGAGGTAATTGAAGGAGAGATCCCCCCTGTTCCCCAGGCTGGCTGTTCCACTGGGGAACGGAATGCCTTGCTTAATGCCTGCAGAGCACTCGGAGATCCTTAAATGAGAGGCATAAGAGCACAAAATGCCATCATCATTAGCTACAAGGGCCACTGCAGAGCAGTGGAAAAATATTCCTTTCCCCTGCCCATCTGGGGGTTTTGCACGCTGCCTAAGCAGTGCTCCCATCCCCTGCCAGCTCAGAGAGCAAGAGATCAAATCTGTGCCTCTGGCGTGATGGCGCAGAGGGCTAATTACAGAACTGCCATAAAGCATCTGCTGTAATGCATAAGGATAACTCCTTGGCATGCACAAATACACCACCTCTGTGCTCACAGGACAGTGCTGGAAGTGAATCCTGGGCTCCAGAGCATGAGTGGCCATCAGGGGAGTGTCCTGAGGCTCAGGGTGAAGGGAGGCAGAGGAGCAGGGAAAGGSACCAGCCCCTGCTGCRTTCCCTTCMTGMAAAASAGTCACAACTGCAGGGAAAGRCACCWGCYCCTGYTGCATTCCCTTCCTGAAAAAGAGTCCCAGCTGCAGGCTCTGCACTCCCAGAAATGCAACAGCAAAGCCCTTGATGCTCCCACCTACCCCTTCCCAGAGCAAGGTCAACTACCCAAAGGGGAAGTAGGGCTYTGCTGAGGAATGAACAGAAAGAAACCTTCCTTCCCAGCCCAGGGTCACCCAGAATTAATTGTCTGTGGGACACTGTGGAGCCTCACCCTGACAGGAGATGTCTCAGAGAGGTTTGGTAGGAATTAGTCTTCCCCAACCTCTCCAAGAGTTCCCACAGCCAGGCGTTCCTTGTTGCCACTGCACAGATGTGGGATAAATAGGATGTCTTTGCACCAAAAATAATACTGGCACAGAAAAGGTGCACATTAAGAATTACAATAAATCTTCTGTTCATATTTGTTTGGAAAAAGGATACTCTTCATTCATGCAGCCAGCAGTTACTGACTGCAGGGACCCACCAAGAGTACTCATACACCAAATAAGATGTTTTCTTGTGTTTAGGATTGGAGGGATGCAGATCCTTCCAATAGAGATTTTTGTTTTAAAGGACTTAAAAGGCTTGTCTAAAAACTCATCCAATCAGGCTTATAAACTGGAAGATGAACTCCATCAGGATGGAGTCTCCAGGAGAGTCATTGAATGTTTTCTTATTCCCAGCTGATGTACATAGATTTGAAAAAGTGACACAGAATGTGGCTGCACTCTGCACCACGGTCACAGGCAGAAATGGTCTGCTGGAAACTTTTTGTTGGTATGAAGCTTCTCTACGTTGCAGCCCTGATGTGTCAGAAAATATGTGCTTCAATTCCTGCAGGAAATACATATCCCAGCCTAYTACACCTCTCTTTTCATCAAAGAAGCAGCACTCTTAGAATCATCGCTATTATTTTAAATTAATATCACATTCTAGGCATCAACATTAAATAGGAACCAAACCTGGACTCTGCTTTGCAAGGAAGTAAGGGACAAATGAAGACATTTATTCTACAATACCAGTTTATGTGCTAGCATGACTAACCTTGAAGACAATAAGGCCAACAACAACCCACAAAAAAAAACAAACAAAAAAACAAAAAACCACAAACAAACAAACACAACAACAAAAAAACCAAAACAACCCCAAAACAACAACAACAAAAAAAACCCCACAACAAAAAATGCAAAAAAACTCCCAAACAAAAAACCCAACAAAACAAAAACAAGCCACAAAATGACTTTGCAGTAGCCCTGTGAGCAAATTCTGTGAAAAATGCAAGAGTCCACCAAGCTGTCCTGSTAATATCTTTACAGTAAAACAAAAATGTAGGCACTTATCCACACACAATAGCACAAGAAGAAGTGCATATGAAAGCCTGAAATGAATAAAGGGAGATGAAACACTGCTTTTGATGCAAGGTTAATCAGAGAAATTGGAGGCTTTTGTGCGCACTGAGTTTCTTGGATTTGTTTTGTCTGCACAGAAACACCTTTAGTGTTTATTCAGTATTAAAATAAGAAGGTTTCTCAATGCCAAAATTGAGTATCAAACAAGACAGGCACCCAGAGGGTGGTTGGGCACTGGAACAGTGTCCCCAGGGCAGTGGTCACAGCACCAGGCCTGACAGAGTTCAAGAAGATTTTGGACAATCAGGGATGTGGTGTGATTATTGGGGTGTGCTGTGCAGGACCAGGGCTTGGGCTCCATGATCCTGATGTGTCCCATCCAACTCAGAATTTTCTACGATTCTGTGATATGTTCTAATATCTCTGCTGGCTGTAACAGATTCATCTGAAAAGTGTGACTACAAAAATTCCACCCACGAGATGTGAGGAGCACACCAGGCCCTYATAACTGCGTTACACTATCAGTGCATTTAGAAGGGAGGCACAGTGGGGRAACTTCACTAACAGGTTGAAACTGCAAATAAAGTAAAAAATTAGCTTTCTCTAGTTTCTACAGAATTGTTCATTATTTTCATTCTTGTTTCAAATTTATTTTCACTTGAAAAATAGTGGGTTCTCTCTTTGTAGGAGGCAAAAAAAAAAATGTTCTTTAATAGAAGGTCTTTATCAATATAGAAATGTGACTCCACTAAACATTTCTATCGTTCAAATCAAAAGTATCTAGAATAGGCATCATCTTCATTAGAAAAAAAAGAAAAGCTGCAGCAGTAATGAATCAAAATCAGTAACAAGYATTGGAAGAAAATATTAAAGTACAAATACATTTTTCTGCTTTTCTCAGGGACAATTACTGGTGCTTCCTGAGTACTTCTGGGTTTATTCTGCTGACAAAAGGTCCTTCCCTTCCATCTTTTAATATTAGATTTTGGGAGATTCAATTGACCACAGCGCTCCGTTGCCTAAATCRGTCAGCAACACAGCATGAAAGAAGTCAAGAGAAAAGAAGTATTTTAAAAGGTGCTGCTTCCATTAAATCCAGAGATAAAGAAATTTATTACTTGTGTCCTCATCACYGACCCGATCCTACTGAAGACTGCCTATGATGGTACATGTGTGTACACCAGAAAACCAAGAAAGTCAAAAGATCTCGTCTTAGAAAAATATATGTGGGAAATGCATCTGGAAATTGTCTTTGGGACTGCAKAGRTTTAGAGATCTTACTGTGTTTTTTACTCTTTTTTAAATTAACCAGTGATATGAAGTTTTCCACACAGGCTGGGAGGAGAATGGCTTGAGAGCAGCCCTGACTGGGCGTGTTGGCTGATGAGGACCTCACCACCATGAGCTGGCAGCGTGTGCTCACAGCCCAGAAAGCCAAAAACATCCAAAGCAGCGTGGCCAGCACGTGAGGGAGAGAATTCTTCCCCCTCTGCTCTTCCATGAGCCCCCACCTGCAGTGCTGCATCCAGCTCTGGGCTCCTCAGCACAGAAGAGACRTGGAGCTGCTGTGGTGGACACAGAAGTGATCTGGAGCACCTCTGCTGTGGAAACAGGCTGAGAGAGTCAGGGCTGCTCAGCCTGGGGAAAAGAAGGCTCCACATGGAGACCTCACTGCAGCCTTSCAGTGCCTAARGAGKRTTTACAACASAGTGGAGAGGAACTTTTCCCATGGGCAGGGAGAGATTGACAAGGGGGGATGGCCTTAGAGCTAAAAGAGGGTAGATTTGGTTACACAGTAGGAAGAAATTCTTTCCCATAAGGGTGGTGAGGCACTGGGACAGTTTCCCCAGAGAAGCTGTGGATGCTCCATCCCTGGACATGTTCCTAGGCCAGGCTGGATGGAGCTTGGAAAAYRCTKCTCTAGTGGGAATTATCTCTGCCCATGGCAGCAGGGTTGGAAGTAAATAACCATTAGAGCCCCTTCAAACCCAAACCATTYTGRGATTCCACGAYATGAAAAAAAGACACAGAAGAGAAATAAGAGCAGCCTATTAGATGGCAGTGCTAGAATGAAGAAAAAAAGAAGAAAAAAAGAAAAGAAAAAGGATATAATTGTTTAAAGTATCTCGTAGGATCTCTGCTTGGCAGCATGATGTCAAACCCTTAAAGCCACAAACCATATTTTGCTTCAGGTCTTTGGTATTCTTCCAGGCACAAGGAATTTATCAAAGCCTGCAGAAACTGTGTAAGCAGCTTGAGACTGAATCCTGTGAGCTGCTGAGCATTAAGGGAGATCAGTACATTCCTTAAAGTTACTTTTGAGAATTCTTGATTTTCTTCACGGAACACAGAGGAAAGTTGAGTGATTTAAATACGACTCTATTCAGCAAGAAAAAAAAAAAGGCAGATAAATAGAGTTTAGTTAGGAACTGAAAATTGAAAAATTAACTGTTCTTAGAAATGTAAGTTTTGAGAAGGACAAAGAAAATTAGTGTAGTAAATTTGATAAAGTRGAGTAAAATACTCAGAGAACACTGGTAGATCATCCACTCACAGGGATGAGATAAGCCTCAAGAAATTCTGGAGAGCTAAGAATTCCTTAAAGGAATTATAACAAAAGCACAAACCCAATCTAAAGGAGGGACGTAAAATTTAATTAGACCCCTGTTGTGTAAATCAAAAGKTCTTCATTGACTTCATTTTAGACAAAGCTACACAAGATTACTAAGGAGGATAAAATAATAAAACAAAAAGCTTTAACACGTAGGGAGAATATGAGGCACAGCTTACCAGCAAAGAATATMAAAGATAACAAGAAATCATCCTAGAATACACTAACACGAGGCTAAAAAGAAAAAGAATATTGTCTTTTTCATAGTGAGGATGCCCACAGAGCTGAAGGACTGCATCCTTTCTTGGCTCTCAGGCTTCACTAGAAAAATGATGCACAACTGAMCCTGGCAGCAAAAAGCCAGAAAAGGGAATAAACAGTTCAGAGAAACTCATGATTTGTTTATAGATTTCATGACCCTGATAAACTTCCTTTTGGGGAATTTAAAACATCTGAAAGTTGTTCTTTAAAATGTATTTAAGATGTTAAAACAATTGAAGAACTTTCCCATTAATGGCTTTGCTTCAGGATCTCTGGGATCACAACTCTAGAAGACATCAAATATAAAATGTATGTCTGAGAAGGAATAGAAAAATGGTAGAAATTAAATATCAGTCACCTTAACCTWCTAGCTGAAAACCTATCAGCACAATCAAACAACTTTTAAGATCCAGCAAGGCAACAAGGCCAAGAGAAATTGGGAAGAACAATTCTTATCAAATYTATCCAGTATCTTTATAACAGCTCTCCTGACCTTAATTTTCCTGTGACAGGGAGACTGGTAAATCATGCACTGACTCTGTGCTAATATGAGGAAGTTACAGGAAATACCAAGAAATTAAATCTAATTAATATATATAAAATTTAAAAAAAATTTAAAAATTAAAATAAAATTAAAATAAAATTAAAAAATAAAACAAAAATAAAATAAAAAATAAAATAAAAATAAAATAAATTTAAAAACACAATAATAAAAAAATAAAATAAATGCACAAGCTCAGCCTGGAGAGCAACCTGCTAAAAGCCAGACAAATATGTGGTATTACCATGGATCACAGAGGGAACATGAATCAAAAATGTCATTCTCCAGCAAAAAAAGGTGGACATAGAAGCAGGATTAGAAACAACAGCATGAGTTGCACTGCTTCTGTCTTCCCCAGCTCTCACCAGTTTTGCTGGAGCAATGGGTTCAGCTTTAGGTATCACTTAACAACAACAACAAAAAAGATTCCTGAGGATCAGAGGTTTGAGTCTTATAACCTACAAAGAAARGCCAAACAAATTGGGGTTGCAAACTGAAAAAGTCTTCAAATAGATTAGAGGCTTTTGCAGAGAGAGAAGGAATAATTTATCCTCTGTGTCCACAAAGGAAAACAACAAGAAACAACAGGTTGAAACTGTTGGGAGTCAGGGAAATGCACTTTCCATCACCAGAATTTTTTTAAGAACAGGCAAGAGAAGTATTTTTCAGGAAATGCAGGCAAACTTTGTCTTGTCATTTTCTGCACTGTCTTCCCTCAGGGCATTCTGAAATCCCTTTAAAACATATAATCTGTGATTTGAAGTCAGTTCCCTGCCCATACAAAGAGTTTACTAAGTCACAATATTTCCTTTTGCTACCCTGAAAAACTCGGATGGAAATACTTTTTAAAAGGCTATATTTTTTGGTAACTGCTCCAATTAGTATGATTGTCAGATAGGAGTAACACAGGATTTGCTGGAGTGATTTGGGTCATGGTCTGTTTATGATGAGGCYTTCCACTTCTATTGTGACATTTACTAGTTAAAAAAAAAACAACAAAAAAACCCCGAAACCAAACCAAAAAACTTCATAAAAATAATACTAATGAAAAAAAAAGTAAAAAAAAACAAAGTAGCATTTTTCAAACATTGACCATATTGGCCTCAGAATGATGTTTTGTTTCTTACAAAAGCAAAAGGCAAAGTTATCTGTTGCGGGAAATAGCTTATAATCAATGAAATTTCTTCTTACTTATAAATTGATTAAAATCTCCTTTATTTTACCTTGTGGTAATCACCACACAGTCCTGAATATTTCATGCAGTCACAGAGATATTGCCTAAATGGGAATATATTTTCTCTTTCCTATCACTTAGGTTAAAGCAATACCCAAGTGTTTGGTTTTGATTTTGGTTGGGTGGCTTTTTAAACTATTCATATGCAGAATCCTAAGACAAGGCCACCCAGAGCACACCACCACTGGACATCAAGAGATCTGGCAAACAAAACTAAATCAAATTTACAGGGAATGGGGAAAAAAAAAATATCCTCAACATTCAAACAGTCTACTAAATCGCTCACCACGTTTCCTTGTTTGAAATGCTGCATTCACAGCTTCTAAATATTCTAAATTTCCTCCACCCTCCCCTGAATGTTGTCTCAATACACTTGGGAAACATCTCAAATGCATATATCCAAAATAATTTCTACCTGAAAGAAGAAACTAAAAGAAAGAAAGAAAGAAACTAAAGAAAGAAAGAAAAAACTAAAGAGTTGGCTCTCTACAAGAGAAGGAGTAACTTTCATGCAAGAGCAGATACCGTGTTCATGCTTTTAAAGAACTCCTGAATTTAAAAGTTTGGGACAAATTTCTCACATTCAACGTTTTCTTAACAGGTGAAGAGAATATACAGTCAGTAACAAGTACCTCCTTCCCTAAATTTTATAGAAAATGTCTACCCACAAACACACAACGTCCCTAAAAATGTATTGTGCTAATCTGTGCACAAAATTTAGTTGAAACAACATCATTCCAAAAACCTTCTGAAGTGCTTGAATGTAAACAAAGCCTCTCACTCTACTGTAACAAGATATTTTGTTCCATGGAAAGGAGATGTATTCTGATGATCCTGTCAGTGATATACAGGATGACTCTGATAGTGTTAACTGCTGGGAAATTTCTTACYCTCCCACTACTGAAAAGCAGGATTTTGGGGAAGAGATCCTGAAAATGGTGCACTCCTAACAATCTCCACTCCTCGTGACTAACTCTTCAGCTGGTCATTCCCACTCAGAGCAAAAGGACCATCAGGATTCGGAGATTGTGCCTCCTGCTCATCGACTTCCACAGCGGTATTCCACAGGCAATGGGGATGTCTATATCAAAAAAACCCCACCCCAACTCCATTCTTCTGCTGTTGCTGTGCCTCGTTGGATCTTATGGCACAGAACATCTGCTGGAATGCAAAGGCATGAAGGATCAGCAGGACTGCAAAGGTGCTGACAGCTGGGCTGGGGTGAGATAATGTGAAAATTTGTGAAACCGCTGAGGGAGACGTGGTGGAAAAACACYGGAAARTTCTGACAGAAGAATGTATTATCTGAAAGGGTGTGCTTGTTGAAACAGTGAGTGACAAGGAGAGCTAGATGGCTGGGCCACTGACCAAACCAAGGGAAAAGTTTCAYGGTGATCAGATTACACATGACTAATTCAGGAACGGGAACGGAATTTCCTAAAGAGGAACAGTGTAAAACCAGCAGGAAAATATGGGGGACAGCAATGGCACACACCTGTTCGAGTTGCAGGCTCAGAAAAACGCCAACCATCAATTTATTACTTGTTTATATAGAAGATGAAGCCAAATAACCCAAAGACACCCAGATAAAAATCAATTTGCAATGAGTGTCTAGTCTCACGGAAGGCGAAGACGAAGAGATGAAGATTAATCTGACTGCTTCAAGAATGTAAAAATATTAAACAGAAAAGGGAGACCAGTTGTGCCAATGCCAGAACATTCACTGGCTGTGGGGTTCCATCGACTCCTATAATGATTCCAGCTCCTGTTGGAAGCTTGGTGTGAGAAGGAAGCAGAGGTCCTGCTTTAGCTGCAAAAATTAGGAATGTGAGAAAGAGCAAGTGGAGAGAGAGAAAGAGAAAGAACTTGTGCTTGCTTTGAGACAGAGGAAATGAGAAAAGCTCTGAGCCTGGGACTGCGCTGGTGCTGAAGGTGGTTTGCTTTGTTAGCAYGATGGAAATGGTGGGTGATAGCAGAAAAATAAAAAGTTGAAACAGCTCAAGAAAAGACGACGAGAAATCAGAATTAAGATGAAATGTGACAGGGGAGATGGCAGAGAAAGGAAAAAAAAGAGGTGAGGAGAAGATGCAAATAGGAACTGWCAGTGAGGAGCTTCTTTGGGATCGTAAATGAACTTCTGGGAAAGCAGTGTGGCACTCACTGGGCTGGGGCCACTGAATTACAGGATTATACACCAGAACTCAGCACCACACAACCCTCTCCCAGCTACCCAAGCAGCTCTAGATTTGTCACCCTCTACAGCTTCCTGCCTTTCTCAGCTTATCCTTGTGAGAGCACTGAAGCCGATGCCAAATGGAAAATTAACCAAGCTTTCCCCTCTTCTTGTGTTTTCATTTCTCATTAAATTAGAGAGAAAATGCAAATGTTATTTTCCCTCTCACTTCACCAGTTGTTGACAAGTCAGCAGCTAACAGTGAGAAGACTTCATTCAGAGCTTTGTGCTCCTGCTTCTGAAGGCAGCAGCCTTCACGGTGCTGCTGGGAACAGTTCAAATTGCAGCCCTTTTCCAGTCAATGAGTGCTACGACCTGTGCCCACGAAACACAAAGGAAAAACTAAAAATGAAAGGCAAGATGGTGATTCCTGACAGCATTGCTTTCCAGAGTTTGCAAGTTCTCTGTGCTGAGTTCATGAAAGGGCAAACCTTTCCTACGACAGTTTTGAGAACTTGAACGTGGAAACTCTGGAAACAGAAATAGAAAATTCGTGAGGWTGTACATGGAGTTTGCTCCACATAATCCAAGAAAAACCTTGGTGAATGCTTCTGTTTCTCAAGGTGGTGAGAAYWGGSTTTGGCTAGCTCAGCCTCCAGTAGGTTTCTTTAGTTCTCATTTTTGTTACTGACTGTGACGAAAAATACTAAACCTGCTCCAGGAGGCAGATGGTTCTAGGTGCAGTTATTGTGCAGAAGAGGTACAGGAGAGATGCAATTTGTGAAACACAAAGACCATGCTCATCTTTGCTTCATCTTGTTTCTCTCTGTATTTCATCAGGTCTTTTGTCACAGAAATAAAAGAAATGGACACCACCTGTGTGGTTCTTCTATTTCAGTATATTTTTGAGGCAGGAAAAAAATAAATGGTAGGAGACAGGACATTTCATTCAGCTAGCTACCTCCATTGTCACAGAGGTGGGATCATACATTTAGGCATGTAATTTCAGATCAAGCATTCTCATATCCATTTATGGTTTTAAGGAGTCGAGGTTTCATTCAATATCATTACTCTCAGCCTCAGGACTGAGGTTCGCACGATGCCCTGGCTCTCCCTCCTTCTTCCCTCAAAGAATCACACACTACACAATGTTTTAAAAGAGGTAAAAATCTCATCCTTCCCAAAGCAAAATCCCACTCTTACAAAAAAGTGCCAGATTTTTGATTTATTGGAGTGCAGTGTGAATCAACCACAGGGCASAGATTTCTGCAGCAAGCTGTATTTTAGCAGATATGGTGCTGAGCTCTGCTGCTGTCTCTCTTTCRCTGTGCAGTGCTTGAAGCAGTGCATAAAGCTACAGCAAATTATMCTTTTTGTTCCATGGGGTTTCAGTTTAAAACAACCCCACTCAGATCTCAGCAGGAGCAGGTGAGATCCATCACCTCTCCCTGTCTCACACCGAGGATCTTGGTCCCAGGTGAGATGCCTGACCCCCCATCACGAGCCAACTCATCCCTGTTTCTGCACAACACCTGCCATGGCAAAACACTCCCAGGGAAAACTTGGGGGGTTTTTTGTTACAATTCTGAGTCTGCCTTGCCCAGCATAGGGACTTCACTCTTACATCTGTGAGGATGCTGAAAAAGTGTCACCTGGAAGAGACTAAATCCTCCAGATCCTATTGCCCAGCAGGGAATTCCCCAAGGTGATGGAGCTGGGAATATCTGGGTGCCACTCTGTGCGGGGCAAGGCCCCCCAAGAATGGTTCCTGACCTTGGCTAGAAACTATGTGATCTTTTTGTCCTCTTTCTCTCTCTTCTGTAAAGTCTCTTTGTTTCTCTCCAGAGCTCTGGAATGTCTGCTCCTGGGATGAGGCACATGGAGTGATATTCTGCTATCACTGAAAGTCATATCTGACCATGAAAGTCAACACCAAAACTCTCAGTGGTTAATTAAAATTGGCATTTAGTTTAACTTTTAC
>QVAJ01000013.1:189914-307903 GCA_003546035.1 Mixornis gularis
CCACCTTGAGAAACAGAAGCATTCACCAAGGTTTTTCTTGGATTATGTGGAGCAAACTCCATGCACAASCTAACGGATTTTCTCGTTCTGTTTCCAGAGTTTCCATGGTCAAGTTGCACAGTTTGGCAACAAGCAAAAYTTAACTATTTTCCTTCATTTCACATTCCATTGTTCCCTTCAAATGTATTCAATCTTTTGCTGCTTTGGGGGTTGGGCTTGTTTTTTGTTGCCTTTTTTTTTTTCTTTTTTCAGAGTGCCAAACCACTTTTGAACAATTATAAAGGCTCTTGAAGAGTGAGGCCCTTTATCTTTGAGCAGAATTCATGTAACACAGGTTCCTTTCCTGTGCAGCTGGAGGCACCCACTCAGAAGTGAAAGAGTGGCTCATTCTCCTCAGCCAAAAATCTMACAAAGGGAATTCACTTTTGTGTTTGTCTGAAGTTTATTCCCCAYGCTGTATCGTATATTCATGTATAAGACCAATAGAGGACAAACCCCACCCCGGGGAAGTAAAAAATAATGTTTTCACAGTTTTCCTCCATCTCCCCAGGAACTGAACACCRATTATTACAGAAAAAATATATTAAGAGCCTAAAGAGTACATCAGGGAGTCAAGTTGAGGAAAAAAAATTCTTTCCCCTGCCCACACACCCTTTTCTGCTTCAGGGTCACAAACACCTACTCCTGCTGGCTGGGAAAAGAAGGGGTTTGGGAAGGAGATAGAAGCTGTGGGATGAACCAAGCAACTCTTTCTTCCCATTTTAGCTACTGGAGTGATGCTGCCCCTTCTCCCTCCACCTCTGAGCCCTCCCACAGCTCCTTGTGGGGGCTGGTGCCTGCAGATCCACACCCCAAGGCATCATCCAACTGGAAAAAGGGGGAGCAAATCTGCAGTGAGAGAGAGGAAAATCCCAAGGGAAAGAAAAGGTGAAAAGGGGATTGATGACAGGGGAAGGAAAGTGAGTGAAAAGAGCACCAAGACCTGTGAGAGAAAGAGCAAAGGATAAACTGAGTGAGAATAACGGGGAACACAAGGGTGGGAATAAAGCTTTTGAAGAAAAAAAAGGGTGAGACTTGGGAGAAGAAAATGAAGAATGACAACAGATCATGAAAGTACTTCAGAGCGTCAAAGATTGCTCTTTATTCCATCTGGTTTTTTTTCTGGTTTTAACAAAATTATTACTGGAGGAAAAAAGACATTTGGGAGAGTGAGTGGGGGCAAACTAAATGCCACAACACTTAAAAAAAAATAGAAAAGGTAGGAAGAAATAAAATATGTCTTTTTTAAAAACAGTTAGTGAAAAATAAACTGATGGAATGCACCTGTGGTCCAGGACTCTTTTTACCTCCCTTTTTATGAACTACAAGCATTTAGGCTAAAAATGACTCCACTGATAGGAAGTGGTTTGTGTGACAGTAGATGTTATCTGCACATCGAGGTCCAAGAACACAAACACCAGCTCCCCCAGCTGCAATCATGCAATGGAYAGGAATTTGCATGGTTGAAATTGTTGAAAATGTTGACAGCACTATGATGGATATCTTTATACTCCATTTCCTAGAGGCTAAGCAGCAGTGTACAGATAGAGAAGGGAATTTTCTCTTTAACTGAGGGGAAAAAAACACCCCAAAAAGCCAGAACCCAACAAACAAAATCAGTAGGGAAAAAAAAAAAGATAATCCACTGTGCATTTTCAGCTCTGCTCGTTTTTGGAAAAAAGCAGAGTAAATAATTTCTGTTGTTGAGAACAGCWTTAGTCAGACTCAATTCCGTCTCAGGTTGTACAGCCACACAAGGGAAATCAACCTCAAGGTACCTGGCTTATCAGCATGTTTTAGAAGAAAAAAGAGTACTTGCTGACTGTCCCCTTTGCATCCCTCCTCCAATTCACTGAGGAAAAGCAGCTGAGCAAACAAGACTTGGGAAAAAAGTTTGCAATCTACTTCGCCAGGGTAAAGAGTAAATTCTTGCCCCCTCCCAAGGATCAGGATGAGCAATGATTCACAGAATTGTCTGGATCACAGTGATTTCTGGGCCTTCTTAGTCATACAGTATTTCAGGCTACCCCCAAAATGCTGATGGTTTTTGCTCAACACCAAGATCAGCTCCATTGCTGCTCTCTGGAGCTGAGATGGACAAATGTGTTCTTTAATTTCTTGACCCAGACTATGGTTTGGTGTAAGGACACGCTATATCCCTCAATAAGCTGTGAATCTGAGGTCATCACTGGGACRCCAAAAGGAGTTTAAGAGATCATTGAACATGTATCTTTGCCTTMTTTTGAAAACAGTAAACAATTTTCCTATGCTTATTCGCACAGTAGGGGGAAACAAATGCCAAATGCAGTAGCAAGCTTTATCTCTGATAAAAAAACCCCATGACACTGTTTTCCTCATTTGTTCAATCTGTGATTAATATTTCTGTCTCAAATTCATGTTCTTTTGTCTCGAAGAACATTTTTATCTGTTGTATTACGTAACATACACTGTTATAAGTCACCTGCACAGGTAGATCTCCCTTAAAACAACAAAACAAGAGAAATTAACCATCAGCCACAATTAGAAATATTAACTAAACATAAAGCAATGAGTCTTCACAGCCAGTTAATGTATGCCCTGATGACTTTCTGACAAGATTTTTAGGATGCAGTACAACAGCTTGCTAATGCTGAGTGATACTTTTAAATATGAAAATGTATATTGGGATGACAGATAAAAGGGTTACATGATGTTTGTCCTTGGATTAAAGGCTCCTTATTTGTTTGCAGTGACATGAGAAATGATAATGGCTCTGGAAAAACTGATATTGTTTGTCATGTCACAGGTCCTTTGAGATCTTCCACTTTTCTGTTACTTTTAGTACAAAGAGAGGCCTAAAATTGCATTAAGTCAAATCTTAGAGGCTTAGCTTAAAACCTTAACATCAAAATAGTTGACATAATTCTTGATAAATCTTCAGATGTGGGCAGAGTGATTCATAATAAGCAACAGGTTTGGAGCTTGTATTCAGTTTACAAATGACTTTGTGTCCCATATAGAACACATTAACATTTAACCTTCAGGTTAAAAAAAAAGGCATGAAGCCTTATTATTCAAAATCAGCACCAAGAGCAAACATGGCAGTGTCACCTCGCCAGGCAAAAAGAGAAAAAACTGGCACATTCACCACACAGAACCCTCCCCTTCCTGATCAGCAGGAATATATTCCTGAATTCCCATTCACCTTTCCATGCTGGGAAAGGAGGCTCAAAGTGCATTAACACTGACAGAAAAGCCTGGCAGCRTTTCACCCACAAGCCCTACAAGCTGCAAAATATTAGCCAGGCATTTTCTTTCTCCTGGAGGGATGAGACCACTTTGCCATTTCCCCTYCAGCCCTCAGAACAACAAGCCAAACCCAACCATGCAAGCCAGGCTAACAGCAGCAAGGGTTTGTCCCTCAGCCTCTAGAAACAGAGGTTAGAGGCATAAAAACATTTTTTGGGTTTTTTTTGTGCAGCCACAGCACATAATCTTTAAAAACAATCGATAAGTCACAGTTGGCTGGAGTCAATGTGAGACCTCCAGCACTCCAAGCACTTTGCTTGGAGGTCCAACTTCCAACCCAGGCCCTGCTGTGRTTCCATGAAGTCAGAGAGAAAAGAGGAATGCTGAAAGACCCATCACATTAATTTCTAACAGTTTACAAAGAAAAAAAAAACCCAAGATAAACTGACTGCAAAGAAAACAGAACAAGTTTTCTCAAACGTCAAAATGAAATTGTACCTCTTTTAATAGTATAAATATCAATAATCAGAATATCCTCTGAGAGAAAAAGAAAAAAAAAAGGCAAACCTGCAACAACGGCAGCAGAGTTATTTGCATCGTTTTCTGCAAAAATATTAATGAAATCAGGCACAGAATTCCACAAGCAAAATCCCASCTGCCTTGACCATGTTGGAGAGAGTCAGAACTTGGTTAAATGCAAGCATGCCCTCACTAATCTGAAACAACCTTGTACAATTACAACAACCTGTAAAATAAAAGTCAATCTGGAAACTAATTATAGTTAATGCAATATATATTGCAGGAAAAAAAAATTAGCACTGCCCTTTGTACTAATTGCAATTGGATGCAAAGCCTAGAAACAGGAGTTCCCTAACCCATAATTCCACCAAAAAAACCCCACAAACCTGTCAAAATACATTTTTCCATACTATATGTTATGTTACACACTATAATGAATAATACCCAAGCCCAACTCCAAATAAAAATTTCTATGGCAAGGTGGAATAATCTCATCTGTAGCTTGAAATTTATTCTTGATTACATAGAAATTCTGGAGGTTCACTACTCTTGCAATTGCAATTCAAGTTGGTAACCTCAGTTTGTGGAAAAGAATCTGCAATTAAGTGTATTGTTTTGATTCTAAAAGTTACATTTTTAGGTTTAAAAGAGATGAAATGAAGTTTAAGAACGTGGAGGGGAAAAAAGGGAAAAACTGCAAACCAGAAAATCTAGCCAAAAAATGAAAGAAAAGAATCCTCAGAGAAACAAAAAAATACTAAAACTTATTCTTTTTTTTTGTTTTTGCCTAAGTTGAATAGGAATGACATCACAGTTAGATTCATTTTAGGTATTTAAGAGATCTTTCTAAAACAGAATGAACTAATAAGGGGAGGGGAGGAATAAAATACCAAGATAGTGATAAGCATTTCTTTATCAGCCTAACCTGAGATATTACTTTGATTTTCTCTCCCTTCCTTGTTGAGAGTTGTAGGGAACAGCCCAGGTTTGTGCCCAAAATGTCAATAACCCCAGTAAGAGATTCTTTGGTAACTGAGAACAGCAAGAACACATCAACAGAGCAACCCAGTCACCTTCCCTGCTGGGGATGCAGATGAATGTTGATATAAAACTACTTTTGTCCCAATTCCCCTGAGCAGCACAGAACAACTTACTCCATGCATTGATGTCCAACAAAAAACAAAAAGCAAAAATAACAACAACAACAGAAGGGAAGCGGGAGGGAAGGTAGAGAAGGAATAGTGGGGAAAAAAAATTAAAAATTAGTAATTCAGACCCATAAAATTCAGGAAGGAAACTTGTGCAGTGGGAAGAAAATAATTCCAGTCAGCAGCAAAGCCTGGRGACAGACAAGCTGAGAAGTGGCTGAGCAATAGAGGCAACTTACATTATTTACATCATAGCAAGTGCCTCTTCCACCTACTACCAGTGAAAAAGCAGGGCTGCTTCACACAGTGRCCTCAACTTTTCATTCAATTTCCCAGGCTAAAAATAAGTTGCAGTAATCTCATAAGGTGTCAGAGAGAAAATGAATATCAGAAAGAAAATCTGTCACAATAGAGAATAGAAACGACTAGAGCAATACATATCCTTGATTTTCTTCCTCTCTTGAATCCTGAGGCTGGTCATCTGAGCTAGTCGGAGAGGGGGACAAAAAAAGGCAACAATCCAAAAACAACCACCACAAAAAAATCCAATGATTCATGATGACCAGAGAGATGGTGAACAAGATGCGAACGAAACATTCATCAGATGCCAAGTAGCAGACACGCCACCTACTCATTTCAAAACAGGAACTTATCCCACTTTATTCTGCTGAAACCATCACTTCAATAACCTATTATTTCTATTAGACATCCCTCTATACCTGCCTTTTCCTTTTCATCTCAGAAAGTTTAATCAACACTGATATTCAGAGGTAAGACAGGGCTGACCAGTTTGCAGTTCGTAAGTTGTACTAGGTTTCAGTAGAAATGTTATACAAATTTATACACGTATYGCACTGAAATTTGCATGCTAGACAGATTGAGCTCATGTTCTGCAAGTTTTCCAAAAAGCAGAACTAGCATCAAAGTAAAAAGTGCCCAGCTTCCTGCTCGCTTTGTAGCAGGTTTGCATTTTCAAACGCAGMGCATAATCATAAGTGAAAAAATGGATGGAGTCAGCCAGAATTACTTTTGCAAAACAGCAATTTATACATAGAATTTCCACTATAAGGGGAGAGGGGAGGGAAAAGGAACAGTAAGGGGGGAGGGGGAAAGGATCTTCTTAATTTTGAAAAATAAAGAAAAAGTACAGCTGAAGACTTCTTAGAATTCATCTCTATGAGATTTTTAGGGTAACTATGCTTGTCTTTATGAAATGCATCCTGTCAAAAAGGAAAGAGATTTGGAAGTGCTGGGAAACCACAGACGAAACAAATGGCTAAAAYGCAGAGCATAGGTTCTAAGTTCTTGCAATTAAAACTGATTTTAAGCGTTCCCCACCGTAAGTAACTGTGCTTTCCAATTGTTTACAAGCCTGGTAATTTGAAACTTGGACACTTTCTACATCTGAATGAGTTCATCTGCCCGGATGAACCAGCACAACCCAAATAAAGCAGTAGAGCCAAATGAGTTTAGAGCCACTGAGGACTTTGCCTCATGCTGTGACAATCAGGAAAGGATGTTTGTATTTTTCCCCGATTTCCTTTGGAGGCTTGACCATGCCACCCTTATGAATACTTTCCCAGAACTGATCGGTGACATTTTTTGTTCAGGTAGAGGCAGCACCAGGGCCTGGCAAAATCCCAAGCCCCAGAGAGGCACTGGCCAGTGGGGATGGCAGAGGGATCTCTCCCACCTTCCCTGACAGCAGGCAGCAGAGCAGGGAGCAGTGTTTGCCCACAGGCTTTGCAGGTACCACTGGAGGAGATCGGAGAGGCCAGAGCTGACAGCTCCTGTCAGGCATGACCGGCCATTCCCTTCCTTCCCTCCCTCTCCCTTCTGTGGGCAGTGCCTGTCTGGCSTTCCACACGCAGCTCCAGCAGGCAGAGGTGGGAAAAGAGGGAAAGAACAGGTTGATTTTGTGTAGCACAGTCACTCCAATCAGCCAAGCCTGAAGGATGAGAACCTGGCATTCCCATTTCCAGCTCCCCTCCCATGCAGTTAACTGGGAGCAATCAGCCCCCAGTGCAACCTGCTGCAGATCCAGCTCCCAGGGCTCAAGAGGCAGACATCTGACCATGACCTGATCTTGTCTGGAGCATCAGCCACAGAATTCAGAAATTTCCCCTGAGTAAACCYAGCAGGGCTATTCCTTTTATCACAGGACTTTGCTGCCTCTCAGTCAGGCTCTCACCTTTAACTTAGGCAGAGAAAAACAACGTGTTTTTCTCTTGTTTGGCAAAATATAGACAATTTAAAACCTCTAAATGCAGTCACACACGGCAATCACACTGAAGCAGATGCAGGTCTTAGAAACCTTTTGTATGACTCCTAAAACCAGAAGTTTTTTGCAGGCGAAGACAGGCTTTTGCAGCACAAAGATGTCCATACAACTGATGGGCAGCACTACAGGCTCTCCTCAGAAGTCCCATCCCTTTCAGCTTACTTATATT
Source organism: Mixornis gularis (assembly GCA_003546035.1). Taxonomy (NCBI): domain Eukaryota; kingdom Metazoa; phylum Chordata; class Aves; order Passeriformes; family Timaliidae; genus Mixornis; species Mixornis gularis. The sequence goes on from QVAJ01000013.1 coordinate 197,299, forward strand.
TCATTTCATATGTGCTGGGCCGAGGCACATCATTTTAAGCTTCAATCACCCATGTCAATTCCTATTCACACAGCCGAGCAGTCCCTCATAACAGGAGAAAGCTTTGCAGGCCCAGACACAGGCTGAATGTTTAAGGACCAGAACCAAGGTGGGCAAAGCCCTGAAAGCAGCTGAGGGAGCACAGCAATCTCCTGGCTGTGTGCTCAGAGCAGGAGTTCATGGAAAAGCAGCCAGAAATGCTCCCCAAACACCACAGCTACGAGAGAGRGCTGGAGGCAGTGGGAAACATGGCACTGGGCGGGCAAAGCTGCACCTGTGCAGCCCCTCTGGGATCACAGGAGGTCGAGTTTAACCAGGCAACTACTTTTTTGGTCTGTGGACCTACCAGTCCTCAGAGACCCGACTTCCCAGACCCAAGTCTACACCCCAAGTCATGTTTGCTGTGTGACATCGTGGCTGATCCTGCCTCGGGCCTGTTTATCTCGGCTCCTTCCTCGCCTCGGCCCTCAGACCAATTCCTTTCCTCAGTAATGGGACTTCTGAGAGCTTGCTTTCAAACAGCTAATAAAATTCAAAACAAGGCTTCCTGATTTGTTTCTTTGGTGCAGTATTCCCTGCTCAGCTCCTGCCAAAGCTCCCCTCCCAAGGCAGGCCAAAGTTTCTTCCAAACCATCTTCCTCCCACATATTAATTAAACATTACTCCCAAGGCCTTGCAGCAGGCTTGCTTTTCGCTGACCACAAGGTAATTGTAGACAGATTTTTCAGCCAAACCTCGTTGCTGGGTTGGGGTTTTTTTTTTCCTTCACTTAGGGAGTTCAAATTCACAGAGGTTGTGCTGTGCCTGCTACATTATAATACATGCAGTACRCTACAAATATTCTGCTAAAACTTCAGCAATATTAACATGTATAATTAGGAAACCCTCACATTACCATGTTGTAGAATCAGCGAACAACACGTAATCCAAGGATTTTGGTTTTTGTCTGGTCCTTTTTTGCCCACTAGGTGTTGCAATTAATTATACCAGTGCTTTTTGTTTTGCAAGTATTATTATAGTTAATGATGATTAGTGTAGATAATTTTGTTAGGTTGCTGTTTTCTAGCTTAGGGGTATCACTTTCATTCTAAAGTGTTGATTGTTTCTTATCTAACTTTGAAAATGAGATTAGATGTTTCTGGTATTGTCAAACTATGTAGATTTATATGGTAATTTAAAATCTGATAAGCTATGAGTGGCATAGGATTGTGTAATAAAGCAATCACAGCAGTTGACACTTCAGAGAGAATTAAATTGAGTCTTGCTTTAAAAGAGAGAGACAAAAACAAAATATGCACCACGACATGCTGGGGACCAAAGCGCTGGGGGAAACATTTAGGGTGAGAGAATCATTACTTAACTYACAAGCAATGCCCTCATTTTCTCTGCATGACTGGACAGGTGCATCCATTATGTGTTATTTCAGGAGGAAGAATAAAGGAAATAAATGGGCAAATACCAGGAGCTGCCCAGAATGAGACTGACTCGCTGAAGGYTCCTGTGATGGGGCTTGGATTACAGGCTTCTCCTAATACAGCTCTCCTTATGTGCTTTTGCAGGGACATGGATGGGAGAATAATAAGGCAGGAGTGACCCCAATCCAGTGGGTGCAGTTCCTTCTAGAGGAAATTTAAATTCTCCTCGCAGGTGGGGCAAAGAAAAAGCAASCCTTTTGCCTTCAGACTTAAAGGCAGCTTCTAAACCAACACTGGAAATTGAATTATGCATAAGAGCTCTGCACAGAAATACCCTCTTCAGTACCTATGAAAGAGAAACAAGGAGTGAAACAGATGCTTTTAGGAAAAGATGATGTCCCTGGGGGCTGCGAGGGAGGCAGGTGATTTTCCAGCATGGGCTTTTGCTGCCTGCTGATTTTCTTCTTACAGAAAGTCACCCTAGTGTACATTCCTGGGCTTGTGACTCCAGGTTGTTGTGCTGCAGCCGAAAAGGGGTAGGACAGAAGAGGCTGAGAGCACAGTCCAGAACTTGCCAGGAGAAATGTCTGGTTGAATATGGCTCTGGCACATGGCAAAAATGATGTTGGAGCCTCTCAGGGTTATATAGCTGCCCTAAACAGGCCACGGCAGTGCAGGGACACCAGGCCATCCTCCTCTCCCAGTGGAGGACACAAATCCCTCTCCTCCCTGACTCAGAGCCCCCTCATGAGTTCCTCTAAGGCACAGCCAAAAGATGTCCTTAGAAAAGCAGACTGGTGACTGGAGAGGACACAGTCACATTGCAGGACCTCCCCCCAGAACCCATATCAGGGGGACTTAAAAGTTGGCATTAAGACGTTGGAGGAAGAGATGGGCTGTGCCTTACAAAAAAAATCATCTCACTTTTAGCAAGGAAGAAAAAGAAATGCAGATACTTATGCCAAGTCACTGTGCATTTAATAGCAGCTGAGTCTCAGTCTGAAAAGCAGAGTTGTGATCTAGTTGTTTTAGTAATGCAATCCATATTTTATGACCAAATTGTGATCAAACACTATTATCACTGTTGTTCTTGCAGATTTTACAACTGAATAGTAGACACTGCTGTATCATCAGACAGCTGAGCCACCACACAAGACACATCCCTCTCCTGGCTGCACAGCAAGAGTGGCCATCTGAAACAAGGAGGATACAAGCCCTGGATCAAAGATGATGGTGGAGATCCTTTATTCTGGAGAATTATTATTCTGAGTTAACAAGCCAAGGATGGGGACCAAAAGACAAAATTCACCTTTGCTTTTAGAAGAAAATTTTATGGCATTTCCCACTCTCCTTTTCACTGTTAAAGTCTTATGCATGTCTTGAATAATTTGGAAATGACCCGGAAAATGTAGCTGAACTGTGGAATGCTCCAAGTTTTCTCTATTTGCTTTAACCCAAACAGAAATTAATATAGTATCATAAACATGTCAAGAGATAAATTAAGAAAAAAAAAAAAGTCTTTTCTCTGCCTGAAAGATCTTAAATGCTGCAGTGCTGCTGTCCTCAGTTAACAGTTCTGAGGCATGAAATCTTCTCCTTAACAGCAAGTGCTAACAGAATGTTTTACCAGAGCAAGCACTGCCTCTAACAGCTCAGACCTGCCAGTGAGAGACTAGTTAGCAAAAAAATATATTTTTTACATCTCCTGCATTCTACATCCTTTGGGCTAGGCTTCTGGCACAACTCTGTTTCTGCTCCCCTAACGAATATCCTTGTTTTTATTCTGCTTTCTTCCTCTGCTCCCCCCCCATGGTCCATCTGCTGCTTGCTGCAGTGAAACCAGCCTCCCACCCTCCCTCCAAAATCCATACTGGCCACAATGAGCCCCTTCCCAGAATACAAAATAAAGAGTGAGCAAAGTAAAAACAATATCCTCCCTCGTAGTCCCAAATAAGTTGCGAGCATCCAAAAAATAAAAGACTTCTAGCAGAAACCCCAGAGTAAAGAAGTAAATGCTACCCAGAAAGAGATAAGCCTGGACTCTTTAATCACTTAATGCCTTCCCTGAAGTCACAGATCTACTGTGGACCAGAGAAGTCAAATCTAGTCTGCTCCAAGGGATGAAGGGGCACTACAGGCAGGACTCAACTTCCTATCCTGCCCTTTCATCTTCAGCAATCCTCGTTTCTCATCTGACACATCTGTGCTATGGACTGCAGCGACTTTAATACCAGAGATTCATGGAGGATTTTCCATTGTCAAACCCGCAGCAATGAACAATTCTAACCATTTCTGGAAAAATCTTTTTCCATCCCCCTCCACGCCTGTCAAACTACCTCAACGGTATTGGTTAAACAAAGCTGCATAAACCCAGCATAAATCAGCTGGTTTGCTCTAATCCAGCCTTGTAACTCTCTAACATTATTGTGCTTTCATACTGCTCTAACTCAGCCAAGCAGCAAGTACTGTCTGTTAGTAAAAAAGCTTTATTTKTGAGGTGCTCCTGGAACATCTCTACATAACCAAGAGCAAAAACAGTTGCATCCCTTCTTTTGGCAAACAAACAGCCAGGCAAGRTCCTCAGCCTGACCAAGGAGTTTGTGCTAACACCACATGCTCAAGAATATTCATAATCATGCAAATATCTTTGGCCCATTGACTAAGTCTCTGCAAGTGAACAATTAGTTTCTCCTCTATAAATTTTAATAAGCACAGGGCAGACCATCTATGCTGTAGCTGTTAGCTTCCTCCTCATCTCATTATAACAGAAGAAGGATCCGTTTGGCATTTGTCAGCTTTCTCTGTATGTCTTCAGGAGAAAATTGTTCTTGGTATTCAGCAGCTTCCTTTTTTTAATACATTGTCATGAACAAAGGCATGCATTCATTGCTCCTCAGATTTCTCCACAGGACTCGAGGAGAGAAAGTTTTGTTTGTCAGTTGTCATACTTGAGGATATTTTTCATAAGCAAATCACTCACCATTCATCAGCTTTATGTGGTTCTGCTAAAAAAAGGAAGTGCTTGCTCCACTTTTCAACACACAGATGCAACCTCATTATAGGTCCAAGGATGAGAAACTCTAGATGCATAAACTCATAACCAATTAGCATTATGGGGAGATCTTCTGTACTTTGAAACAAATTTTATGCCAGTAGCTAGGGAAAACTTCCCCGTGGTTATTAATTAGAGTGGGTAATTAGGACTATTAATCTTACTGACTTTTTTTCCTTTCTAATTCACAGCAATTTACTTAGGAATAAATAACTCTGATCTTTTGGACAATTCTCCCAGCCTTGAACAAGTTATTCCTATTCAGAAGGACAGTTAAGTGTGGGAAGTGCATTCTCTACAGCCACTGCAAACCACATGTAGCAGAGGGGAACAAAGCCTAATTTGAGAATTTGTATCAGACAGCTGAGGTAATTTAAACTGCACCTTCCACAGGTCAGCAGAACTTCCTCACTGGCCTCACATGCACACTTCTGTAATCTCAGGGTAGAAAAAAATGACAGGGCAAAGAAGGGAATTCCCCAGTTTTGTTGGGGTAGGGAATATTCTGACACATCAGTGCTACATACTAATCCTTCTATAGGTCTGCAGCAGCTGCACAAGCACAGGGTTCGTGGTGTTGTGACTGCCACAGAGGCCTGCTGCCAGATTTCCAAAAGCCTTACACCACTGGCTTGGTTTGTGCACCTAAAGGAACATKGCAACAGCCAAAGGCAAAACTCCTTTTGCCATCTTCATTTAGCAAAATATCTGATTTGTGATTTATTTTTTCCTTTTTCCCCCATGCAATCCTTGCCCTTCTGTAATGCTTAGCACCTTTCAGAAGCACACAAAGCACTGTCTGTCACAGCCAGCTGTTTCCTTCCTACACCATCCCAAGAGAGCCCTGAATAGGGATTTCTTTAGCTGGCTCCACATGCAATAGGCCAGGTGTGGAGACTATGACAGCAGACACTCACTAAGTGCTTTACTCAGTCATGCAGAGAAACAAATAAAAATCCTACAGTAATACAGACTTCTGAATAGAACTTTATTGCTGTTACTGTGCAGGCACTGGGGTGGCACARAGAGACACACAGCTGTGGCTCTGTCATTCCCTGAAAAAGGACCAGGAAACAGATTTGGGCACTGGACCCTGATCATCCAGGCTGGCTCTTTCCTGTCTGGTTTGGGTATTTCAGCTACACACATCCATCATGCTGCACAAGRACGTGCAGGGATGGAGCTGACTCCAGAGGTGACAAAGATGGCATTCCACAGGATTTGGATTCTATTCCCTACACAACAAGGTTTGTCATGAACCTTCATGACAAAGAAAATCAATTGTCCAGGAGATGTTTCAGCCTGAGAAAGCCACACAAACTATTCCGTAGCAAACCAGTCTTGGGGACCCAGAGGAATCCCAGGTCCAAGCACCACCTAAATATAGAKTTGGCTAATCTGCTCCTGCAGTCTGGACATGAATTGGGGGACACCACACAGCCTGGGGTGAGGGACCAGTCCCTCTTAGAGCTGCAGATGTGGTGTGCACACTCACACACCACCAGGGTGGATGAGAATGGTCCACTGTAGATGTGCTCAGTGCTTTACAGGTACCATTTCTAAGGCTTTACGCTCTGAAAAGCATTTAAAGTTTTGAAACACCATCCAAACGGGCCCGAGGCAGTCTAATTTTCCTTTCAAGGAGTTATGAATTCATACTTAGRCTCCTTCTTAACAGATCATTTTTGACCAAATGGCCCATGATGGCTCCTTCAAATCGAGCTACAGCCTATCAGCCAACTTCTGTTTAGTTCACAGATCATCAGTGCGATGGAATTTAACAGCTGCTCAGGAGCCATTATAGTCTTTCATGTCAATCTGATTGTCAAGGGTGCAAAACAAACGTCAAAAATCCTCAAGAATAATTTTAATTGGTATTTACTGGCCATACACAAGTGGTAAGCCTTTCTGCCCTGGCTTTTTCTCCAAAGGGTAAAGCCAAAATAACTTATGACCAGGGAATTAGAGCTGCCAGAACAAATTGGTCAACACAGTAAACATCAGATATATTCTTAAGCTGTAGGAGCTTAACAGCACATTTACTCAATAAATCCCTGCTCTTCCTTTCATTCCTATAAAATAAAACTAGCTAGACTTCAAAAAGAACTTTAAAAGGGAATATTTTTTATTAAGACTTCCCATCTGACTTAGGTCTTTTGTGCACTTAAAACGCAATCCTCACAAACATCATGAATATATGAAGCCTCAAGAACAACAAAAAAAATTGCGTTACACAGAGGAACAATTCTTATAGGGCAGAAAAAAACCATTTTGAGGTCAGATATGTCTTTCAAAGCATGAAATATAAACATGTAAATAAACTAATTACTAGGAAAGAGAAAGCCCTGATGAGCCAATTGAACATAAAAAAGCCAAAYTCAAACTGTCGGCATGAAATTCAGCCTTGAGAAATCACCAGAAGTATTAGGCTCCATTTTCTTCACTAAAAAAATGAGGTGGGGGAGAGAGAGGGAGAGATGCTAAAACATTAAAAAAACAAAACAAAACAAAACAAAAAACACCCCAAATAACCCCCAAAACGTGGAGTCAAGGGGAAGAAGCTACAAATAACCAGTGTTCTGTAAGTTCAGGGAGGAGCTCACACGTGTGGGCAGGGGGAAGCCCATCTGTGCTCCTTAGCAGAGGGAGAGGAAGATGATGAATAATTAGTCTCTTCCAATATTTCTCAGAAGAGTTCTATACATCGTATAATACACCTCAAAGAGCAAACAGCTGCTGACTACAAGCCTCAGTTCTTCCACTTCCAGGAAACATTTTTTGCACTGAGTGACAAGGCTCTTTTTTTTTTTTTTTCTTGTCTCCTCCCCTGTCCCAAAGGATTTTGGAGGTGCGTGAAAATGAATTAGAAAAGGAGAGCAGTTACTAAAGCAGCGTTCAGGTAAAAGGTAAGCATCCATTTTCATTCCCTCAGGCAGAGGATGATAGTTACAGTCTAAATTAGTAGATAATAGGAAGTGATACCCTCCCATCTCCTCCACACCTCTTCCAGTAGGTGCCTATTAAAGAGCAGCCTTAGTCCAGAGCTGTAAACTAAAGGTTGGAGGAAATGGGACTTGGTGGTTTGCATTCAAACCATCCCTTTTGCTCYATGTGTCCTAGGAGGGCTGATCACATCCCCTGAGGTCTCCATTTGCTGCTAAAAGGCAGCTGGATGTCCAGTATGACAATTTTAAGTGGCTATAAAATGCACACCTGGCTCTGTGTAACTTGAAAGAAGCCAACCCTGCCTGTGCACCCACCACAGTTCTGGATTATTAACTGAGGAGAGAACCTGCTTAATTCTCAGGTACACCRGTTATTTGTTTGGCTTAGCTCTCATTTTCCTTGTGAGTAAAAAGGGATATCAGAAATTAGAGTCAGAGAAAGTGAAGACTACTTAGGTAGCAAGGCAAAGTTTTTAGGGGGGAATTGCCACCTCAGTCACCATTCTCCAAGAGGAGAACTTAGTCTCAGAAGAATAAAATCAATTTGAATCAAAAGTAGAGAAACRGGAAAATTTACAGATTAAAAAGGCAACATATAGGAAGGCATTATATGCATATTTATATAAATAAATAACTGATACATTGMAATAAAAATAAATTCTTAAAGCCAATGCTTTTGCTGGTTTCAAGGTCAAGAGTAGATTTCCCCCTCACATTCAGAGGCAAAACTAGGATGACAYATTTAAAGCCATTTAGGACTAGGAAAGAACATCAACCCACTTAAAAACATGYCACTCAAAAGCAACAAAATATTAACTATTAAAAAATTCCTGTGTTTCTACGAAAACTTTTCAAAGTCTTTGTTCAAGTAGTTCAATTGCCACACGTGCATGCCAAAAAAAAAATGTTGATCTAGATTAATTGTCCTGTTCCCTTTTAAAATGTGAGAAAAAGGGGGAAGTTCTACACAGAATTATTTTCCTCTGCTGTGTTGTTACACTCAGTCTAGSAGGCAAGAGGACACTCCTGCTTAAAACCTTTTGACTGCCCTTCAAACTTATTCCTGCATAAAACTTCACCCCTATCTAAAACACTCTGCTCAGAAACAGAGATCTTCTGAAACACAGAAATGAATGAAGCAGATTGATCTTTCCAGTGTCAAATCACAAAGAGAAATAAATAAGAAATAAACGACAGCTGAGTAAAAACTCAGCATTTGCACACCTGTGCACAGGTGGATCGAAGCACTGAGCTGCTATTAAATCAGAGCAATCGGTGAGACACATTCACAGAAATCACTGTAAGAAAGATGCAATGTGCTTTTTGCTTTCAACCCTAKGAAATGTGGGTCTTCAAAACTAGCAGAGCTCCTGCCTTTTGGCTTGATAGTATTTTGAGAGAGGGGCTTTTGTATCCCTGCAGAACAAACAGGATCCTCTCCTTGTCCCGTGTTTCTATCCCATTTTCCCCTGAAGGGGCAACTGCCTGGSCAGAATTGAGGGGTTTTGTGCCAGCCATTTGTTCCACACTGCCCACTACACTTGTCAGGCAGGAAGCAGCCTTGATTAAGTTATTTGTATTCCTCAGAGGTTTCCTACTGCCTGGGCTCTCTCTGCAGTCCTCTAACCCTGACCAGGAGCAGCTGAACAAGTGACAATGGTTGTGGCTGTTTGGTGCCATGAAGACATAATGCCTGTCTCAGGGCACAGGGCACCAGCCCACAATTGACTGGTGAAGCCAAAATTTGCTGCTCTTTTCATCACACCTATGTGCCAGAAAGAGCCCAGCAGGTTTGCAGGGGCAGCTCTGGTGCACAATCAGAAATCCTCAACGTGATTTTGAACTCCAGACTCCCACAGGTCACACGTGTCTGCTGTTCCCTCTTGAATTCCAGACTCCCACAGGTCACACGTGTCTGCTGTTCCCTCTTGAATTCCAAACTCACACAGGTCACTTGTGTCTGCTGTTCCCTCTTAACCAGCTCTTGGCTTTCTGAGGTGCCTCCCAGCTGAAAACATTTCATTAGGGTTTTACAGCATGAATCCATACCCCTAAAACTTGAGCTGGAGGAGACAAAGCATCATAGAAAAATAAGTTTCTCTGAAGAAATGGACCGAGGGCCAGGCATCGTGTAAAACAAGGGTGCAAAGAGTGTCTGTGCAGCTGCCTAGGACTGACTGCAGCTTCTAAATTTACCTCTCCAAAATCCTACCCTTCCCTCTCAYCCTTCAGGACTCCCTGTCCAACTTGACCAGATTAACAATACTTCTAGCTCACCCTATTTCTCTTTGCTGCCTCATTGTGGGTAACGATTTGCTTATTTYTAAGCAAATAAAACAAGCAGAGGACTGCTCAGTGTTCTGGGGCAAAAATATAATACAAATGTAGTTTCCTCTCTCTCTCATTACTCAGTTTAGGGGTCCACCCTGAGAGAGTTTAAATTTAATCAGACAAACAAGCAAATACAGTTGTTTGATGAAGTAGATGATTATGCACACAGCAATTTTATGCAGTCCTGTGTTTAACTGTTTGAAAATACAAATCTAAAGTAACTTTCAAAATGCTTTTACTTTTTCCTTAGTCATTCCCTTCTTAAACAGGGAAAATAATGAACAAATATTATTTAAACTCTAAATACATTCAGGGCAATAGCTGATTCTGTAACCCATTAAAGGAAACTCTGAGGCAGAGAGTAGGATTTAGCAACTGCTAACCATTAAAAACATATTGTTAACTTTCCCTGCAATACTTTTCAAAAGAATTTCCAAATATRCCATTAAGCTCATTATTTCTTAAACATTACAGATATTAGCATCATCATAATACYACCATTCACACATCTTTCTTTTTTCTGTCTATTCCTCTTCTAAATTTGCTGTCCTCTTCAAAGCAAAGTTCTTTTAGTTAAAAAAACACCCTTCTCCCTTGTCAGCAAAGCACTCTCATTTTCTCCCTTCAAATCCCTCCATATAACCTACATTTCAGTGAGATTGACAGCCGTGCTCTAAATGCTGTCAGTATCACACCCTATCTTACAATTTTACTCTTATCCTGTGTATCATATTTTTTTTTTCTAAAATCAGATTCTCAATTGCTTGGGGCTTAAAAAGTTGCCTTTCTACTTTTCTTTATCTTAAACCGTTCCAAAGGGCCGAGCTCTTCCCACCCTGACTGGTGAATTTGCRGGAGCTTTGTGGCAGCCAGAAGCAGAGCCAACATTACTGTTCCCATGAACTAGGAGCCAGCTGAGCACATGTTATTGCAGTTCCATGTTTTCCACATCAATGGAATTGTGTCACTGACAAAAAAACCAGGTTACGTGGCATTTTGAATGTACATCAAGGTCAGCTGGTGCWGCTCGTTTTCAGGAATGTCTCAACAGAGCTGTGAATCTATTTTAATTCATTTCAATCTTCATAAAATTGAAAAATTTAAAAAAAATAAATCAGGTGACTTTTAATTATGCTTTTTCACATTATTATGTCCTTAAAATCATACGATGAGCTGAAAAGTACAAATGAAATCATGAAATCCCAACGGCAAAGCATCTAAGTGAGGGAAGTTAACTGAGATCACGGAAAACCAGATGCTCTGTGATAAACTGAGGGTTCACACTAATATTACAGCAGCAGAGTACAGCAAGGACTACACATTCAATAGTCTAATTGTACCATGGATGTCATCAGAAAAAAAAAAAAATCCACCTTCATGTTAAATGTGATAGAATGTTAAGCTTTTTAATAAAGGAGAAAACCCTTTTTATTTTTTTTTCATGATAATTATATGGATTTAATGGAAACTCTCCCTGTCAAAATATTAAACCCAGCTCACACCAGGAGTCCTGACCATCTAAAACATACATCTTTCTCTACTCCTTTTGAAGTAGCAGTATATACCAGCCAGCTTTCTAAYTGATGTTTTTTAAAATATAGAAAGCCTTCATAAACATAAAATGAGCCAATTTAAAACATTGATGGTCTTTGTACTGAAGTGCTGATGAGATAAAAAGCACATCTGAATTACAGGAAGCGCCGGCTTTTAGAAAAGCTACCTCTAAGAAATTAATAAAACAATTTTTGCTTAGTGATCTTCTAAGCCAAGGAGAGAAAAGCCGTTTYACACAGGCTTATTTTCTCCACCAGCCAAAGCATCACAAGGTCCTTGGTCTGCTTTTGTAGCTGGGGCACAGGAGCAAGAGCAGCCTTTGAAGGCTGCAGCCTTGCCATCATTACAACGTGAGACACTCGGGCTCATCACAGGTGGCAATAGCAACGTGGCTCCCAAAATATCCTCCCGGGGGAACGGCAGGGGCCCTCTGGTGCAGGGGTGGAGCTCCTTCTCTTTTGTCCTGTTCTYAACCCAGTGCTGCTGGGGGTTGGTGCCTAACCCTGGGAGGCCCCCAGGACAGAGAGGTGAGGGTTGCACGACACTCAGGTGGTGCAGGTCAAACGGGAATCAAAAACCTGGTTTTCAGTTTTTCGTAAATTGGAACTGACAGGAAAGAACCCATTGTTCGGCATCAAAGGGAAAACACACACCTAAGCACAAATTTAAAAAAAAAAATGCAGGCCATCATTTCTTTCTGTTGAAAGACACACCAGAAGTGATAAAAGATAGAAATATAATTGGGGCATGCTGTTTGGAGAGAGAGGGAGCAGCTGGAATGCTGAGCATAGCAGTGAGCACGGATGCCTCAGAGCCACTGGGCACTGCWGTGTCCCAGCATTGCTGGACAGGCTGAGCATGCACAGGCCAGTGCCTGGCTCTGTGCTCAGCTCGGACTCACAGCAGGTTTAAAGCCCTGACCCTCAATCACTGCAAGCTCTGAATCCCAAATTTATCTACAGCCACACTCTAACACAGAYTATCGGCGCTGTTGTGGCTGAGCTGTGCTGGAAAACCTCGAGTGTGAGAACATTGGGAGATCTTGGAAGGTGGTCCAAACCCACAAACCTGTCACCCTTTTCCCACAGAACCCAACAGCTGTAAAGGGTGCCTTAGGAAGTGCCCCAAGCATGGATCAGTGTCTGAAGCTCCATATGGCCTTGTGATCATCTCGCTTTCCTGTACTCATCTGCTCTTTTTAATCACATACTCCAAGCAGAAGTTCACTTCCACAGCACGGAGCTCTTTGCTGTACTGGGGAGTTATGAAGCTGTAAAGATATTTTAATAGCTGATATTTTAATACTGTAGCACAGCATAGAGGTGAGGAGAAAAAGCTAATCAAGACACTGCATCTRAAATGAGAAGTTACTGATCCTAAAAAGAGAAAGTAAGTCAGGAAAGTTACTCTTTAACATTCTCTTTGATCTGTGTACGAATTCTTCGTTTAATTTGCTTAAGCTTGAAAAAGACGGACGAGGAAGAGAAGAAATTTTTATGAGGAAAATGGTTTCCCAGCAAACCGACTTTGTTTGAGACTTCTGAAAAGGCATTAACTTATATATAATAAAACTGTATTCTAGACCTTTCCCATAGTTCAATATAAAGTGAAGTAAAAAAAACCACCCCAAAAAAACAACTGAAATCATCACATTGTACAGGASATGTGTCTCACAAAAGATGAAAACCTTTCCAATTAGATACAAAATTTAGACCTTACTACTGAGAATTTTACACTCAACCTTTGCTATGTATTTATGACTTTTGAAACAAACAGGCAATGGATGTGAGATATGGAACAATAACAATGTGGACTCCTTGAGAGACACTGAAAARTGCTCCACAATAGATTTACACAGTGCTGTCCAAAGGATTTTCAATGGCACATTGAGACAGCARCTCCACTGACAGCCTGCAGGTCAGAGGATTTGGATGTCTGCCTAGGAAGGCACTGGGGTGACCCCATTTTATTGCCTGCACCCAAACCTGTCCCAAACAGCTTTGGGATTGATAAAGGGACTTAAAAATGATAAATCCCTCCAGCTTCTCCAGCTCTCCAATCTCTCACACACCCTGGCAACACCACRTCTGTCACTGTGTCACCACTGGCCCTGGGCACAGGTCAGCCTCACGAGGGACATTGGYTTTCTGCCCTAGAGACTGAGAAGTCACCACAGAGGGTTTGTGCTCTCYCCTGGCCAGCTCCCTTCACCTTGGCTGACTCCTCAGGTAGGAGGAATGAGCTGTGCTGAGGAATGAGCCACCCACAGTGGGGCAGGCCACTGACACTGCCCCAAAATTGTGCACCAGCACTGTCCCAGTGCACTGCAGAAGCATTAGCTGGCTGCACCTGGGGTGCTTGGCTCCCTTTTGCTGCACATCTCTACAGCAGAAATGACCAACCAACCTGATCTTGTCAACTGTCTCGCCAAATATCCCCTCTATGGCCTAATGCCAGCACAAACGCTGCTATGAACATTAGAGAGGCATAATTTGATCCTCAAAAGCCCCTTGATCCCTTTTCCCTCGTTCAGCCTTGCAGATAAAGAGTGCACCACATGGTGCATTGTGTGCAGTTTTGTCAGAGGAGGCAGTAAAAGCCGGTCCCATGGCCACATTAAATGTCCCTGGGTACCTCTTGTTAGAAGAGAATAAGGACTTTTTTGTGCTTTCTTCAGCCAGCTCTCCTCCCAGGGTGATTTACTAAGTACCTGCCAGCTGTTTTGCATTTGGCAAAGGGAGCTGAATGCCTTTTTTTTGGTTTTTGTGGGTTTTTTTTTTCTTTTTTTTTTTTGCAATGAAGGCCACTACATACATGTAAGATATTAATTCAAAGACAAACAGGCACTTCTTTGATGGAGAGATGAGAGTCTGTGAGGCAGAGACGGGTTAATAAATGTGAAAATGAATCTTCTAAGGATAACGTGCCACTGTCAAACAGCAAAACAGCTGAAGCACCRTTCTGACATCTCCCCAGGACACATGATATTCTCATAAAACGTGGGCAGGGGAGAGACTTTTGATGTCTGGCCCTACCATTTATATTTTTAGAAGGCTGCACAACAATACTCTGACACCCTGAGGTATCTAAAGGTTCAACAGTCCTGTACAGTAGGTTCTGCCTCCTTTCTGAGGCACACAAATCCATAAACCTCCACTGACCTGTAGTGTCAGTATGTTCCTGCCTGCAGCCCTTTTCTTCTGCTGTGTTAGAAAGCCTGACGAGACTGCTTATTGAATTTCTTCCCTTCAACTTCAAAGGCACCAGCCATGCTCTCCAATTATTTAATAGATTCTGCTATAGTGGAGATCACTGATTCATTTTCACCAGAGGTACCCAGTCATTGTAAAGAGCAATTATATATAATAACACCCTAGCTGTTCTCAAACATTCTTTTATCAAACACATAGTCCAGTGATTACCGAGATGGGCAAYGAACTGATATTGATAATAAAACTTAATGCCTTTGGTGTCAGTTTTACCAAACTATCAATGGTTTTGCTCTGCAAACCCCRGCACTCAAAATGCAGCAGCAATGTTTGGACTGCCTTTTTGCTTTAACTGTTCAATATTTATTTCATGGTCACGCTCTTCAAGCCTCACAGAAAGGTGCCTCTGATTCAGCTTTTTGCTGCGTGGCAGTGCTGTCTGAGGGAATGACACAGGGAGACAGGAGATGCTGACTTCTAAAGCCAGTTCTGTTGCTGGGCAGCCTGGAGCAAGATGCTTTGTCTCGGTCTCCCCAGCTGTAAAAATGTTCCTACTTAAAAGTGCAGAGGGGCTGGAGATCAATTTGTTAATGGCTGTGCATTAGCACTGTGCACAGCTCTTTGAACATATGTATGTCCTAAAAATACTAACCCTTTTTGCCCTTATTCGCAGATGACTCTCCAGACCAGCAGATTAAAGAATTCCTTTTTCAAAACTTTTCCTGGAATAAAAACCTCAGCAGTGGCTGCTTACTGAGCCTCATCTTTCGGTGGCTCTGGGGTGGGCAAGTCCTCGACTCGAAGCAAAAACTTTTTCTAACCCTTCCTTTTACRGCTGTGATAAAACCAGAAGCAAAAKTAGAGCAGGGAGGTTCACCGTGCTCAGATGACCCTGAAGCATRAATTGTGAAGAGCAAAATGAGAGCATCCACCTTGTCCAGGCTCATTCTGAACCTAGCCAGCTGACAAGGGCTGTAGTGATGAAGACCATCACTGTCTTGAGCAGATGCTGTATCCCCATCATCGATAGATGSCACAGCTGTGTGCAAAGTTCCCTGCCCTGGAACGTTTTCATGTCCCACAGGCAGTTCTCATCCATTCAAAAAAAAAAAAAAATTCCTTATTTTAGCTAGACAACATGATCCACTAYCTTTCACATCTTATCCTTTCTCACTTGTAGGGCTGCACTAGACACAAGTTTCCCTGGGCATGTTCTCTTTTTCTGCCTTACAATCACCTTCAGGCCAGCTGTGGCCGTTTCCCTGTTAGGCAGGACAGGAGCACTGCCCCTGCTGCAAGAGGGATTGCAGCCACCACAGAGCCTGCCCACAGCAGATCCTGGGGGCAACACTGCATGAGGACRACATGCTTATGCATGAAATAAATTTACATAAGGCACTTCAACTGCCTAAAGCACGTTTCAATCATTCCACCCCCTGGACATGGCAACTGCTGGACATTTCTTTTCAGGCTTTAACCAGGTTGAAGCCTTAAAGAGATGAGTTGACTGAAAGGCAGAGAATGCACACACGTACAGGTTAGCAGAGGGAAAAGAACGAGCACTTTCCTGGGAAGAGAGGGTGGGTGGGTGCAATTATTCTGCCACAGGAGCTCAGGCCTTGCACTCAGAGCAGAGCCCCACAGAGCCTGCATGCCAAGTTATCCTCTGGCTTTAGGCTGGAGCAGGTCCAACATGTCAGGAAGCCACAGCATGGGGGGGCTGGTTCATCCTATTCTGCCTCTAAAATCAGCAAGGGTTTCAGGGGGATGTTCAAAACCACGATGTGGCTGTGCAATTTTGCCTACAGGATTGAATCCCACAGACCAAGGAGACTAGAGATGTGAGCAGCAGACACCAGTCCCTGTGTAGGGACTTTTTGTGGGGTCAGGGACTCTGCAGTGCTCCAGGAGAAGAAGCACTCCTCAGCTCCATCACCCCGAGTCTCCGAAAAGTAACTGGCCCAGTTTGCCTCTCACTATCAACAGATACAGCTCCGATTTATAATTGGAATTCAGACCCTGCAAAATCTGGAGCCTGCAGCTAACAGCTACAGCAAATTATCCAGCATTAACCAGCATAATCTGCACTGGTTTTCACGATGCCTGTTTCCCACTTCTCCCCAGTCACTTACAAGTGCACTGTGGGCACAGAGGAGCACATGTGGAACTGGGAAGGAATTTTTCTTGCCCACATGGCCTCTCTATTTCTTATTCCAATGCCACATCCATTCTTTTTCCACACCAGGCAGCTATGAGACTTTGTGAATATACCACCTGAAATCTGTTTTCATCTAGCATTCAAAACATGACTGTAAATGGTTTATTATTGTCATACTTTTGCATTACTTTAACTTTAGGAGCAGTGCATTTCTGCTCTTCATTTTTCCTGGCAAGGCACACTGCGCTTCTCTTCCCTGTAAGGTGAAAGATCTATAGACTGCTAGTTGTCAGTGCTTGCAAGTAGCCATTTAAAAGCAGATATTTTTTGTCAGCATTTTTATTTGTGAAGCTTCTATGACAGATTTGGAAATTGAAGCCCTTGATTTATCTCCAGGCTGAAAACTAGACAGAGGCAAGGACAYCATGAGCCTCAGGAATGAAATTACAAACATGTCATTACCTCCTTTAATCTGCTCTTGTTTCTGTGAAATTGCTCCAGACAACCCCAAAAAATCCATGTGCTTTTACAATAAAAAAAATCCTCATTTCAGGCTATTTTCCTCCCATAATATTTCAGGCCTCTCACTGCTAACTTTTGTGAAAGCAAATGCTAGTAAATATAACTATAACTAATTCTTTTTAACTTGTGTAAGAGCTAAGCCAACAGACCCAACAAAAAATGTCTAAAATCACCATCCCCCTTCCCTCTTTTTATTTTCCTCTTTTTTTTTTTTAAATTTTTTTTTTTAATGTATTTATTAAATCTTGTTTCCATCACAGGAGAAAATGATGTGATAGTGAGTCACTCTAGCACTCAGTTCAGGCCACACTTGGCATAACACAACATCACAGCTGGCACCCTGAAACCATGACTGACACATTCTGGTCAAAATACATGGGATGGGAGTAGCAGAGGTTATTGCAAAGCAGGAGTGAGAGGCACGGGAGGAACTGGAGTGAGAGAGTGGCAAAAAGCCCAACTCCCRTTTGTCAGTGCTCAAGCATTTCTATTAGCTCCTGTTTTTCCACTGTGCTGTAGGCCTGCACAGAAATTGAAAGAATTCGTTTGTGCTGTTACCCATGTGACAGCATCCATGGGTGGCTGAAAAGACTGCTGAGATGAGAAGAGCCTGAGTGGGGGTGCAGATGGATGTACAAACTAGAGGCCCTTTCCTGAGCCAGTCCCCAAGTTGATGCTGGCACCAGTGGCAACTCCCAAGTGGAAAATTGCAGCTTCCCTCAGCTGGGGGAATAAAACTCCCTTCTGGGCTGTCTAGTGTGTTTCCCATGTGAGAAACCCTCTGGTCATCCTTAAACTATTCACAACGGAGACAGTCATCTGATGGCAAGAGAATGCCAAGAGAGTGGATAGCCTTGTCCTTTGTATGTTTTTATGTGGTGGAGAATAATTGCCAGGTCTCAGCTGGCCTCAGAAATCAGACAAAAAGCAGCAGAGCCTTCATGTCTTACACAGGTCWAAGTAGGTAAAGAAACCACCTGCTGTGAAAAAATGTCTCGTTTTGCTTCAGAAAAGATCTGGGAGAAGGCCTCTCTGCCTGAAATTCCAGCCTGCACCTTCAAGCTCCTGCACCACTACCACAGAGCYGAAACARAGCTGTGCTGGCAAGGARGAAGAGGAATGTGCTCTTCCCCTTCTTTCTCAGGTGATTTGACTTTGCCAAAGAATGGGCTAGGTCCCTAGCTATTAACCTTAAGAGTTATTCTCATCATTACTGACCCAGTAAAGTTGTGATCTTATTCTTCTGAGAGTTAGCAGAGGTGACAAACAAACCCTGAAGCAAACGTGGGCGTCTCTGCAGCCATATCCCTTTACAGAAGAGCACTCATGCCAGAGCTGAAAACACAGACACCAGGGACCACACAGCCCCATTACCCCTCCTGCTAAGCCTGCTGTTTGACCTGCTTTCTGCAAAAAGTTCAGGTAACAGGTTCCAGTACTGAGCCCAGAAGAATATCTGATTTACGATACAGTCAGCTCACTTGGCAAAGCCTCAGAGAAAGGTGGAAGTTCAGAATTACCCCTTTTGTGATCATCTCATGCCATCCAGCTCTCCACGACTATTTTAAATATATCCCTCTTCAGTGGGCTAAGGAGCTACATCCTGGAAACACCCAAATCCATGCCCTAGGCACACACAGAGAGTTAAAACAGAGCTCTGGACTCTGCTGTGGCAGAGAAGCACTGAAGGTTACATATCCAAACACACAATTTCAATCCTTAGGCCCCTTTACCAATCCACCTCTTTGTTCTCAGATTCCTGTGACGTGAAATCACTACCCACCCTTCATCACAGGTGTCTTCCAAGAATAAAAACAGCAATCTAGAAAATGTGAATGCTGTACTGAATGAAAGGTTTTAGTACTCACTGTCATGCTGCTGTTGTGGGCCTTCAGAAGGGAGAGCTGGAAGTTCTGGGGAGCAGCGACTGGGAAATGGTGGACTGCGGGCAGGAGTAAGAAATAGGCACTCTGACTTCCTCTCCCCTCCCACACCCACTGAAGGGTCAGTGAAATGGCCACAGCTGAGGCCAATGATGGCCAGGTGCCACCCATCACCAGGGCAAGCCCACAGCTGAGGCCAATGATCCCCAGGTGCCACCCATCACCAGGGCAAGCCCACAGCTGAGGCCAATGATCCCCAGGTGCCACCCATCACCAGGGCAAGCCCACAGCTGTGTGTCCTGAGCAGAGAAGAAAACCAGCCCAATCAGAAAGTGATGAGCAAAACCTGTGTGCAGGAGACAGAGAACTGGGCCTCACCAGAGAAGAGAAACTGTATTCCTCCTCTTTAAAAAAAATAACACTGCTGTCACAAGATCGAGATTCTTTTGGGAATTCAAATCAGTGATGGAATCACCAGAGGGAAAAAAAAAAACAAAACTCATATTCAATCATCAAGGATTAACAAAAGCCACGTTGTCATTAGCCACGAGCCGCCTTAATGATTCCTATTGTTAGGTGCTCAGGTTGCAAATTGCYTTCCCACATAAATTCTGTCGTTGTGGTATCTTTGTGATGGATGTAAAAATTTGYTTCATAACTTGACCATAAAAAACCGTAATTCTGGCTTTAAATTACTRTTTAGGTCTTTCACTTATGGCATAAATACTCTTTATTGCACAATATGAATAGTTTTCTATTTTAATTATGCAATGGCATTTTCCTATGAGCACATAATTTTGTAATTTATATGGCATTTCACATTATTTGGGGACAGGTAAATTTAAAACACTTTGTTGCATAATCTCCATTTTGGAGGAGACCTTTTGAGATAAACACATCAGACATCAGTGCTTGGTGCTAAAATTAAATCTTCATCTGCTTAAATGTGTGGGTTATGAGTGCAGCAGAACCATTTACATGTCAGTGAGATGAGAATCAATTCCACAGAATGGAAAGATTACTTAATCTGAGATGTATTTTCTTGTTTTAGAACTTGTGATTGACAGACTACCTTATTACTCTTCCTTTTTTTCTTAACTTTAAGAATATCTAATGAAATTAATCACAGCCTGGAGGAGACAGTTTGAAACCTGCTAAGAATTATATATGTCAGAGCAAGCTTTACAGCTCACTTGGACTAATTTGCTGCTGGCAAATATATCATTGTCACACACTTCTGTAAACTTTGCATTTGCAATCTTTTGAACTAACCACACAGGCTGAAGCACTTCTTTTCAAGTTTTAAGAGTGTGATAGAAGTATTGATGCAGGGTTTCTCACTTGGCAATAGCTCAAACAAGGATGTATTGTTATAACAATCCCGTGTTTTCCAATAAGTTGTTTAGTCCACATCASGGCACAGACAGACTAGAAAACAATAATTTTGCTATTTTTAAATAAAGCACAGAACAGTGCTCTAGTGCTACAGTAAAAAACCAGAGAAATTTTTCTTAACAGGAACTTGTTGTACCTTAGTATCAGATAATGTCTTTAAATCATTAATATTGTTATTATTAATTAACTCACACAATAATTTGTCTTTCTTGAATGGACAAAGAGGGTTGCATTACGCTACACCCAGACCATGCAAACATTTTATAGAAGCAGCAGAAGTTGGAGGAAAAGTCTCCAGTAGGTTTTGTCTCTTCAATTCCTGTCACTACTGTCAGCTCCCTGTAAGTTACTGATTCCTGTTTGAAACAAATACCAGGAAAAAAAAAATAAAAATCCACGCTATTAAAACTCCTGCACTAAAGCAAAACCTTAATTATTCTCTTGAGTCGAGTTACTGACACATCTGACTGTCACACAGCACATCTGCTTCCAGAGTTGTTTTGCTCTGCGTTGCTGAAGCCGTGGAGCCTCGCTGTCCTGTGGAGAACATCCTTCTCCAGTGTCAGGATCCAGAGATGCCTGCTTATTTCCAGACTAGGCACTGCCAGCCCAGCTCTGACAGGCACCTGAGCTGGGTTTATTAGCAAATTCAGTAGGTGCTGCTGAATTCAGTCTCYTCCCGTGGCTGTCACAGACATTTGCTCCCCCGAGACCACGTGAGYGCAAATCTGATGGGATTTCTAATACATGTTAAACTAACATATTAGTAAAAGAGGCAAAGGCTAATTTTGAACATGGCCATCTTGGAAGGGTTTTAAAAATGTGCCTTCAATATTAACTTCATTTCATACACGGAAAACACGGATTGGATATGGGACTTGCTCAAAAGGCAGCAAACCCTAGGTGAGCTGATATTGATTTTGCTCCTATCAGCTAAAGGRATTTGGGGAAGAGAACACCCCCTAACATGTTGACAACATAGTAAATTTGTTCTGACACAGAGAYAGTCAGAGACAAAAGGTGCCCAGGGATTTGAATAAATATATTTTGAGCTATCASTATAAATATATTTCTCAGATATATTTGGAGATCAGATCAGATGCAGATCTGTATTCTTTAGCCACGTTGCTGTGGGACTTTTGGTTAACAAGAGGCACAGGCACGCTGTAAGAGAGGCAATCCTTGGCCTCACTCATCACAGATTAGAGTACCATCTGAAATGTTGGTTTGCAAGACAGTGTTTCAACTTTCTAATTCACTACAGCAGGAGGCAGTAAGAAACCCAGTTATTTCCAGACTGTGTTTAAAAAACAARCAAATAAASSAAAACTTTCAATGCTGTTTAAAYCATTCTTTCCTACCCTTTTGTTTTTGTTTTCTTTTTTCCCCCCTTTTGATTATCAGAACTTTCCTAAAGWATGTTATCTGGTACAAATACATTCAGGAAAGAATAGGCAGTTTCAAGAAACTAAGGGATCACCTCAACAGCGTTTTAAAACTTTTYATTAGTATTTTTTTTATCAATTCATGGGGAAAAGGCAAGTCTTCTGATGAGAAATGATTTGAAAAGGGACTTTTCAAACAGCAGTCTTACAGACACTTCTGCTTTTGGTTTAAAGCCCAGCTCTCCATTGAGGAAATGCTGCTGTAATCCTGTACCAGCCAGATGAAACTGCTGGATCAACCCCATTAAAAAAAAAAAAACAAACAACAACAAAACAACAAAAACCCAACAAAACTTCAGCTGGTTCTTGGTGCCAGCTCTGTACCAGCCAAGGGGTTGGTTTTTCACAGCAAGCTGAGCACTGGAATGAGAGTTTGGCCAGCAAGGGGATGTGGGTTAGTCACACTCTACCGGGGGCTCTGCTTCTTTAGAAATCAGTCATTTGCATTTCTTGCAGCTTAGCACAGTTACTGAAAGCAGCTGTGCCCARTGAATTTTATGAGGACATTTAATTCCCAGGCCTTTCCCTGCAGGCCCACATTTCACTCACATAACAACTTCTTGGGAATATCTGCTCACGGTTTTCCCTTGTCATATTTGACAAATTCTCCTGTAGCTTTTCACAAAAAAAACCCAACAACCCACCCTGCTTTCCTGTGACTTCTAGTAAATATATAGGCCTTCAGAGAAAACAAGCAAGAAAGTAAATACCAAGTCCCTCCATTAATTTCAGATTTTTTTTTTTTCTGTTCAGCTGTAATTGCACATTTTCTAACTTGATACATGGGCAATTCACTGCCAGTATATGGCTGTGCCAGCCACTGATCCTTCCCAATATCCTCCCACTCCAATTTCTATGCATTAACTTAGAAACAAGCTGTAGAGTTGTCCCTGCTTCTTGGCAGAGGTCAGTGCATTAACATGCTACTGATTTTTGCAGAGGCTAGAAGAGGTTTGAGTCAGTTCTGTAACACTTCATGCAGTTTTTTTTGGACATCTCTGATGCTGTCTAATGAGAACTTTGGCATGAGAGGTCATTCAAAGGGAAATTAAAAAAAAAAGAAAAAAAGCAATGAGGAAAGAAAAAAAAAGACTGAAACAAACCTTTCTTCTCTCCTTGCCCCAGCATGACACTGCACTCAACACTTYGCAAAAACAATAATTGGGTTCTGTGCTTAAGTACATCCAAATGAATCAGGAGTAATTTCACAGAGGTCTGGGGGAGTTAGGATGATTTTAGACTGAACCAGCTTTGCTATAACTCAGCCTTATTTCTACGGTTCCCAGTTTCACCTTGTTTCGTACATAGGTGATGTCTGCCAAATCACTGTTGGTCATTAGAAAAACTAAAACCATAAATTAGCTGGCTCGTTAGGGATATAGGGCAGTAAGGGCTTTCCTTTATCTCCTTATATAATGATCCCTGTTTCTACAGAGTGGTTCATTTCCATTTGCAAGAGAATTTCATGGCTCGCACAATGAACTCTGCAKCTCATGAAACTCTGACAATGCTCTTCACTCCTTTCTTTTGGTTAATTGTAACAAATTTCGTTGGCTGGTTATAAAGGAGATTATTTCTGGAAAGGAAGTTCCTGCCCGAGTCATATAAGGAGGCGAGAGATTTCCAAGTTTTGTCGCTTGAGCCCATTAATAGTGCATCAAGGTTTAGCCTGTTTCAGTGTGAATTKAACAGAGGGGTTTTAGAGCTCCTTTTAGCCGTGAAGGAGTGAGAATGCCACTGCCATTGCCACAGAGTAACTGTCTGTCATCCTTTCTGGCAAGCACCCGAGTAAGTGGGTGGCACCCGATGACAAGGGCTAGGACTGCACTTGCCATTTCCTTGTGATAGCTGGAGCAGAGCTTTGGCCTGGAGCAGCTGCTGCTGTCTTCTTTATGTCTCCAGTACAGTTTTGAGAGAGGAGCTATGCAGATGTAAACATTTATATCAAATATTCCCATTCCAGTTGAAGCTGC
The DNA here is from genome assembly GCA_003546035.1 of Mixornis gularis. NCBI lineage: Eukaryota > Metazoa > Chordata > Aves > Passeriformes > Timaliidae > Mixornis > Mixornis gularis. Next base: position 221,220 of record QVAJ01000013.1, read on the forward strand.
TGGTATACTTTTACCCCAAAAGAGTAGGGAATGCTTTAGACCACATCATCCTTTCCCATTAGTTATGGGGAGAGAGCTTCTGGTGGCTACAGGAACCTCCAGCTAATCCCTTTTACCTTATTGTCTCCTACAGATTTTATGCTCAAGGTGTTGCCTGCAGGCAATCTGCTSTCCCTTGGGCTCCTGAGTTCAGTGTGGCTTTTTGGCAGCACCCTTTGATCCGCTCAAGGCTGCCTGTGAGTGACAGTGGAAGTCCTTGGGAATCTGATGTGATGCCTCCTCAGTCCCAGCTCTGGGGACTTGAGGGCACCTCAGCAGTGTCAAAGTGACACTTTCCCAGTCTGCCATCATCTTCTCCCAGAGAGGCCTTTTTCTCTCTCGGGCTTTGCTTTGAAATTTCTTTCATTGCCTCCCTGAACTCTCAGTAGTTTTTGCAGTTGTATCTGAATCTTTAGCTATGCCTCCCTCTTTCATTGTGAACCTCACATTCACAATTTAACTGTGAGACTTTCAGTGCTGGGAGAGGTATTGCAGCATTTCCTCCTGCCGACACCTTTCTTTTTTCTCACTTTTGTTGCATTTCTGGTTCTTCTCCACCCCACGCAGCCTATATAATTTTCTTCCTTCTGTTCCTAGCTCCTTACAAGTTCTGTATTTGTTAGCTTTGAGCATTAAAGGGAAACRCCATTTTTGTCTGGTTTTGCCCTACAAAAGGGCATGATGATCATGATTCATTTCCTGAATGAAAACCCAGACTCCGTGCCAGAGGGGCATTGAAAAAAGCTTTGCTATTTCCCTCCCACTTTGAAAGAAATAAAGAGTGCTGTTGGCAAGGAAAAACGTGTGACTTGGTGATCATATAATGTCCTGATCTGGTGCTTCTGCTGACACACACACTCTGCAGCACAGCCAAAACCAGCCACACACCAACTTCCTTCCCATCCTTGGTTCAGCCACCAGCACCTTCAGGAACTGATGCTGATACTGTGGATACTGCCCTCCTGTACTGAGTGTAGTGGGAAAATACATGAATTTTCCACTGTTGCCTTTTTCCCAAGCTGGAAATGAAACTTGAGGTAATTTTAGGAGGGAGGTAACGTAAAAGGGGATCTTTAATGAAGGCCTTCAGGAGCAAAGATGTCCACAARAGCCCATTCCTCCCAGGAGTACATTTTTATAGGTTTTAGGAAATTAGCATAATTGATTAAAGGCACCAATTAGGAGGACAAGTGGTGATGCAATTCCCCCCACAGGTCAAGCCCCTTCTCTGGAGCTCCCCTGCAGCCCCAGTTGTACTTTGTCCATGAAATGTATCTGGAAGAGTTGTTCTCAGCCTTGGTTCCCAGGGAGAGCCAAGACAGCACTGGAGCCTTGTACCTCCAAGGGCTTGGAGCTCTGGAATTTGTTTTGTCTTTCTGCATCAGGAAAGGCCATGGGAAAGTACTGGGAAAACTAGCTACTAATACAACAGGGGACAGAGCTACAAATATAGATGTGAAGAATACAGAGAACTTATAAAAGAAAAAAGGCAAACCCCAAATGTCATCACCACCACCTCCTTTTTCATATATTATGGCTTCCCTTAGAAAGCCTCAATATGTTTTCCTGCTGAAAAACTTAGAGCCAGACTTGTTGGTCAATGAGTAAACTTGAGGTTAGTTTACCTGTGCCACACAAAGCATCACTAGCAGCCGTGCAGGTATTAAACAAATAGGAAAAAGAGGAAGCTGTGTCCTAAGAGACTATGGTAGTTACAAAGCCATGAACATGGAGTAGGAGAGAATGTAGAAGTTGTCTACTAGGACAAGAAAAAGGCATAGAAAAATATAGAAAGTCTTCTCCCAGGGAATGCCAAAAACAGCCCCAAACTGACACAGAGACATTGCTACATTCCTCTCCAGCAGCTATGACTTGTTACCACCTTCAGGCAATAAATTAACGTGAAGCTGGTGGCAGCAATTCATCTGTGTCACCTCTCAGGTGGGTTAGAACCGTGCAGGATGGTTGGCCATGAGGAATGTCCTCATGCACCCTCAAAGGCATGGAAAACTTGGATGCCTCCTCTTAATAAACAAGCACAGCCTGCTTCCCACAGCCAGTATCAGCTTTTCAGAATTAATTCCAAGGTCCTGGGCTTTACTTTAAAGGCTGGATTTGAGTATAGTTAAAAGTCTTGCCAGAGATCATAAATATAGACCATCATCAAGAAAATTATTCCTCTATCCCGCTGAAGGCTTTACAGGGAGAATTTGCTAAAACTGGAGCATCAAATCTCACAGGAAGAAGGAACGATCACAAACTGCATTGGTTTCATCTTCAAGTACAAAGTACTTTTCAAAATATTAAGTTCTTACATAAACATTGGGGAAATATGAAAATAGATAAATAAATAAAGAAAACTAAAGCACAGTGCTTCACTGCACACACGTTCCTTCATGGAGTGTGGATGAGGAAATAGATATGACAGCTCTTAGTCATGTTGCTTACTGCTGTTCTGGAGGGTAATCTTATCCCATGTGAGTGAGTGCAATATAATGATGTACTTTAACTGGATCACATCGTGGTATGTGTGCTTTTGTCTCTGAGGCTACCAGAAAAAAAGGAAATGCACTGGAAGAATGACAGAATTATGTAAAATATTTCATTTGTTCTGAGACGGGGCCTAAAAGCCCTTGCAAATGGTATTATTTTCTTTTCTGTCCAACCTTATCTCTCAAGGTTCAAATTCTGATTTTCTTCTCTCTTCTTCTTTCCTTTGTCTCTTATAAATTCCCACCTCTATGTTCAATCAACCTAAAGTCCTTGAAGTGGGAAGCAGTGCTCCCTTGCCAGGTGACGGCATCAGCATTTGAGACGTTTCTTGCTGTTCCGCGGCTTTGCGAATCTCCCGCTGGGATCAGTTTCTTTTTGCACCTCTAGCCACGAACACAGGCTGAAAAGAAAAGCAACAGACTCCCCCCTTTGGTCCTGCACCTAAAGAGGGACAAACCTACCTCCCATGTTCCTGGAATTTGCAGTTTTCCTCCTGTCTCTGCTCCCTCTTTCCCCCACCCAGCCGAGGGAGGATGTCCTCCCCCTCAATACTCGGAGCAGGGATGGTTGCTATCCTCACCAGCTGACATCAGTGCTAATTTCCTGTAAGTTGCCACAGAATAAAGGAGAGGCCCTCTTTTCTAAAAGACCTTTCCGGCTTGCTTAAAAACACTCTCTTGTCTTCTTTTCTTCCTGTGTGTAGCTTGCAGAATCAATGAGGCCSCAGCCTCTCAGCCCCGAGCAGCAGAGAAGCCACTGCCGCAAACTCAGCAGGAGGAAGAGCCAGGGCAAGCAAGGAGCCCAGAGATAATCAAATGTGCCCTCCCATGGCTCAGGATGTTGCCAAGTGCTTGGAGCAGGACCAGAAGGCAACACACTATGACTCTTTGTCAAGCGAGGCATCATCTTCATTATCCCCACTTAATTATCTCTGAATTTCACTAATTGCACTTACCTTTACCTTACACTTAGCAAAAGGGCTGGGCCAAGTGYTCCTCTGCAACATTACTTTTGAAAAACTCTGTGCATCTTCATGCAGGTGCCTGATGACTGTTAAAARGGGCAAGGAGCCCCTCCTGCAAATCAGTGTTTAATGTGCATAATGCCATGACAGGCTGCTACAGAGACTCTGTATTCAATGAAATTATTCTCAGTATTCAGTGTAATTTCAGGCAGTCTTCATAGTTTAAAAGAAAGCCTGTTTGTTTTCCCATTTGAAAACAGACAAATAAACAAAGCCCCACAAAACTCTAAACTAAAAACCAACCAAACCACAAACCAAATCAAACCAAAAACCGACAGGAAAAGGGACTCTCATTGTTTATCACTACAGAAAGTGGGAAAGAGGGCTGGGATTTTGTTGGCTGTTGATGAAAAAAACCCCCACTTGTTAGCAGCATTTACAGATTTAGGATCCTTTTTTAAGGGAAGCACTTGAGGGACATACCAGATTGGAGTGATAACTGTAAGAATCTACTCTCAACCAGGGAAAGGCACAGAGCAAAGTGCAGTTACCTACCAGTAAATTTTTGGCTGGTGATAGAAACCAGGACGGTACTAAAATCACAGCTTGAATGCAGAAAACTATTAATCCAGGGGTGAATTGCATCATTTGCTGGACTGTGTCATTTTGCTTGGGTACACTGTAGGCTTCCAGCATGCTTTGCCCTAAAAATCATGGGCATGTGACTGAGGAAAATGTGAAAATCTCTGCAATGTTTAAAAAGCTCCTTATTGCACTTTAAATATCGGTGAAGAGGACATATTTTGATTTAGTGAAAAGAAGCAATAAAGGTAAGAACAAATCCACTGAATCCAACAGGACTCTACWTTTGTCAAATGTGTGCTTAGTTTAGGTCACAGGAAAATTGAGATGCAGAGTGCAAGAGCACTCTGCATGGGGGCACCAACCTGGGACTGGTTTCTTTTTCATAAACACAGACACACTCAGAATTTCCTCTCCCCTCTGACATTTGTCCCTCTCCCTCCGAGGCCGGTGGCCTTCTTGCCCTTTACAACATCATCTCAAACAGGGTAAGTGGTGCAGAAAACCTTGCATGAATTCCATAGCTCCTTCAAGAGGGCTAATCCACCATTTAAGTCCCACAGGCTTAAACGCTTTTCATCACTTGACCTCTTCATAAGGATGAATTTCCCCCACAGTGAGGATGGCATCCGACAGCTGTTACTTTGTCAGTCAGGAGAAACCATAAAGCAGTGCACAACAAATAGCATATAAACATCAAATCAAAGAATAGAATGTGTAATTCTCTCTCTCATGTGATTTCCTTGGATTACTGTTTAAAATCTCAGAATTAGTATTTCAAGAAGAATATGATTGCACCAATTCACCCAAAATCTGCTCAGTGAACAGTCTGCATGTACAGCCACTGGTCTAAATCAACTCCACTGCCAAACTGGCAAGCACCAGGTGATGTATAAAATGAATAGACAATTCAGAAATGTCCAACAGATAACTAAAATTGAAATTTTATTTTTTTTTCAATAATATTCATCAGACAATTTTCTGACAAGACTTTTCTGAAAGATGAAGTGCAAATGGGAACCCTGTAAGAATGTTTAGAAGAACTGTACATGACATTTTTAAGCGCCACCAAGTACACATTGAATACTTTGTAAGTATATAGGCATAGCAACATGCAAGTGTCATGTACCCAACATTACAATATGCATTTTGTCTGCTTAAAGTTATTGATGASGAAATAAAATAAAATCAATGTGTCTTATCATCAGTGCAATATGTTTAATTCCCAGGGATTTTTTTTTTTTTTAAATAGGTTAGTGGTTGCATTTCTGAACCATTCAAATTTATCCTTCTCAGAGCCATAAATTGCCAGTGTAAGAGCAGAGTTCCTAGGAGAATACACTCACACTGACCATGAATAGATGAAGTTGTAATCATCCTTTCACAAATTATGCCTTATTATTTATTCCAGGAAACTTCCTGCTGAACTGAAGGGGTTTTGTAGTTATAAAATATCTAGGGTAAAAGTAAAGGATGCACAAGGATTGCTTTATAATTCTTTTGAAAAAGAGCTAAATAGCAACTCAAACATGTGCATTAAGGACTTGAGCCTTGTTCTTTTGAAATCAATAGGCGTACTGTACTCAATTTTGATGGAAGCAGGACATATATGAATCCAGTSATCCATGAGTTCACTCTCTTGGCTCACTGTTTTAGCAGAAGCAGATGACTGGAGGTTATATTTGCATATTTCTACGAAAGCYATATAGGGGTATAAGCAAATCTGCATTCAGAGAAAAAGGACGACATGTGCAACTGCATATTTACTAACATTAATCATATGCATAGAAAGGAGAGAAAGAGGAAATGATAAAGAAACCAGCCCAGCAATTAAAGACTATCCTCCTCTTTATAATCAACACAAAGAGCTGATGATCATCCTTACAATCTTCTTTACAAGCCATTACTTTAAACTCCCTCCCTTTACACCTATTATAAAAACCCCTCAATATTTCATTTTAGAACAAGACTGAGCAAATGATTATGTTTAGAAGAAAATAGCACTGGTGATTTTCAGCACTATGCATAAGGGCAGGCTAAGGCTGTCTGTATTTGTGCTGAAACACGAGATCAGAGCTCACACATGAAACACTGCTGGCTTGACCCAGAACACAGGGAAAGTGCTAAAGTGCTGACCCCAACAGGCTTGGCTTTGCACCTGAAATCTTAAAAAAAGGGAAGAAACAAAACCCCTTGAACTTTTCTTTAATAGTAGCACAGACTGGTCCTTTTAGAGGAGATACTTTTCCCTTCCTCCTTTCCAATTAGACCGTTGCTTTYAGCCCAGCAGAGAATAAATGACTTAAGACACAGAATGTGGAGGGCAAACCCACAGTAAACACAGAAGCTACGAAGACTTTTTTTAAATTTTTTTTTTTTCCCCATCTACTGCAAGGCTCTGGAAGCCCCTAGAACTGCAGACTCATTCAAATTGGCTTCACACCTTCTGTCTGGTTGTGAGCACATTAAATATTGCTGAAGCAAATGAACACAGCTCGGCAACAGGACGATTCCTAGATGCTGGAAGAATTCCCTAAAGGGCTGCTGGAAGCGCATGAGGCTTGGAGCATCCTGAGGATGTGGAGTGATACAGAAGTGTGCTGTTCAACCATGTTTGTACCCTTATTTTCTCCTGAGTTAAAAGAAGTGCAGAGTGGCGGGTAAGGTTCCTCGATAGCAAGAAGGAACTGTGCTAGCTTCTCTGAATGCCAAGTGAACAACTTTCACGTGTTTTAGAGGCCTTAGGTCCACCCTGGAAAACCCTGTAGGAAGTCCTACTCTCAAAAGATTTTCTACTCTGTTCTGTTGACATCGAAGRCTTCTCTACTGATTTTTCTCCTGCTGCTTGCAATAGTCCTTCTCTGCTCCCCATGCATTGAGTGTTTTTAATGTAAACATGCCCTGGCAATATTATGTTTAAATAAGTAAGAGACAAGTCAGGATATCTCAACAGTGTTGATATTGCATATTTAATTCAAAAGCTTGCATGTGCTTTGTAAGGTTTCTCTTCATACGTGCATGCCTTACTAGGAAGAACTGTGTTGCAGTYGGATTGCAAATTATTATCTAGAGCTGACTAAAAATTGATGTGTTATAGCAGTTTATTTTTAAGCTGTTTGGGATGAATCCCCAGCCAGTGTAAATTGGCCCACATTTAAGGCAACAGAGTGAAGCTGATTTATACCAGCTGAGGCTGTGTCCTTATGCCCTGTTAAAAAGCTAAAACTACACCAAAACTAATAACAACAGGGCAAGAATTATGAACCCAGGCAATATTTTCTACCTATTTTTAACAGAAAAAAATTTACAGTGATTTCATTTCAAGACTAAAGCAAAAATTCAATAGTATTTAAAATGTATACAAATATCTCATAGCTAGTACTTAGACTAAGAGGTAGATGTCATATTCTAGGAATAGTACAGTGTGGAATGATGCTAATGGCAGTTGCTAAATACATTTATTTGCCTGTTACACAGGACACACAGGAGGGTGATAGCAATGGCAACCACAAGAAGGCTTACAAAAAAAAAATAAATTCTTGTCTTCTTTTGCTATTCTATGTTATCTGCCTTTCGGTGCATTTCTTCTGGAAGGGCATGACGGAAAAGTGTCAAGAAGTAAAAAAGATCTACAATACAAAACTTCATGTTTACAAAAACGTTAGCTTTATCATTAAAGGCATCCTCTGTACTGTAATGGAAGCATTTTGTACTTACACTTTAAGATTACCTGGCGTTACTGAGCAAGTAGTGGAAATTCCGGGTGAGGTGATTCAGCAAAATAGGGGTCAGAAGAATGCAGCTCTCTCTCTCTCTCTCTTTCTCTGTTGTTCATGCTAAAAATACCAGGGCATATGGCAGCATATTTCAGCATCTTAACATACTAGGCTCCCTTGAGGACAGAAAAARAGATGAAACTTGTGCAGTTGAGCCAGAAATAACATTACAGAACAGTGCTGCCAGACAGTCAGGGTGCTGGCARCAAAGCCATTAGAGGAGTCAGTGTCTTACTTTGCCTAAAGGTGTTTCAGTGGTATTTAATGGTGCTCCAAGAAATGGAAAGCAAAGCTGGTGAGAACGAGGAGCGGTATAAGCGTTTTTTTATAAATTAGTTGTCACTGCAAGTAGAGGAATTACACATATTGCATTAGGATATCCACTGCTTGTAGATGATGTACCTTCCACTTTTACCTTGTGACTGTYGGGGGTCACCCCCTGCTTGAAATAATCAAAATGCATATTATAATTACATGGTTTTCCAATATCCATACACAGCAAGTACAAGATACTTACATGTAAGTACACTGTATTTACCTATATTTTTGCATAGTTTTTAGTGTGTACTTTGTGCCACTTAATAAAAAGCATTACTCAACATTTTTTTGCTGTTGCTGCTTTTTCTTTATTAGACAGCTTGTTCAATTAAAGTTGGAGTAGCTGGGATTTTTGGTATGTTCATCACAGATTTCCAGTTCCTAGGAGTGTAGAGATCAGACATTTGGARGAGTCTGGGTAAGCGGTGGGGGGAAGCTGCAGCGTGAACATTAAAGTTTTAAATCACCTCTTATAATTAAGAAACGCAATCTCAGGTTGAATKATGCTAATTTAATAAACTTACCTTTGATTCGAATGGAATTCTAAAGGTAAGATGTCCGTTTTCCTTTTGGTAACACTTTACAATAAGTGGCACTAAATTACACTAGAACTGCTATGTTACAGGGAATTACATGTAACTACACTGTAACTGTCGAAAGAGCTACTGTACATGTGCGTACATGGTAACCTCAGTGCTGTTACAATCATGAATTACATAATTACAGATGATTCTGTCCTTTCTTTTCATTGAAATAGCTATATATATATATTTATATATATATTATACTGCAATGAAAACACACAAGATGTTAACTTTCATGTCTCACTCAGAAAAAAGTTGGTGTTCTCCACGTGTTCCTTTAGAGAGGGAGTCTCAGTGCAAGGCGAACCATCCTTAAGTAGTGTGGAAACTTTCTGAGATGCTCTAGCTTAAACTCTGAGCCTCAAGTTAAACATCAGGTTCCTTAAACTGTCTCTTGGTTTGTCAGATGACACTAAAAAGAGTGGGATGATGCACCCCTTGTCTTCTGATGCACCGCTTTCTTGTTCGAATCGTGAGAATGTTCTTGAAGCATTTAAAAAAGAAAAAATAAAAAAAAAATAAAGTCTACGTCAAAAAAGTTTAAAAATAATCAGCAATCGACACTGTAAACAGTACACTGGCAGAAACTAGCTACCTGGTCTGGAGAAAACTACTCTGCAAGTGAGTGAGGGAGAGGATGTCACATACATTTTAGTGAAGGCGGTTCCCATTCAGAGCCTCCATTTTACACACTTGCTGGGCACCTAACACCATCATAAAAACTATTTCATTTTTTTTTTTTTCAGAATGGGAACTTGAGCAAAAGGAATGGACAACTTTTAGCCTACCTAATGTCATTAGTGTTGAGCCATGATTCTGCTGACAGAAAAGAGGGATGCCTCTTTGTACCCAGTGTAGGAATTTGAACCCGTGAAGACCGGACAGGCCTGCAAAGTGCTATCCAGGTAGAATGCTCTGTGTGGGGCTTTCCACACCTGCTGTGCACAGCTGCAAGGGACATCACCAGGTGCAAGGMGATGGAAGATCAAATGAGTTAAAAATGAGCACATGTGAGGAGTTTTAATTGAAAGCCAATGGAAAAAAAAAAAAAACAAACCCAAGAAACTGTTTTAACAGTACAATTTAGATGTGGGGGGTTTTTTTGCCAAGTTGAAATGCTGTTCCTATGCCACTGGAGAATATGGTGTGAAACAGTTACCACAAGGCCAATCCTGCTTTTGGAGGTCCTACCTGACCTTGGCTGGGTAATGGTTCAAGTAACAGCCCTACTATTCAAGTGAGCTGGAGTTAGGAAGGACGAAGGGAGGCGTAAACACCACGCTGGTGGGGAATTCCACTTGAGCAAATAAGGCCCTCATCCAGGGAAGCACTTTGTTTATGAGCATACGAACAGTGCCTTATGCTGCAAGGGAACTTCTCTGACGCCTGAAGCTGACTATGTGCTTAAAAACTTAGCTGAACTGGGCCCCAGGTCCTGAAAYAAAACTTTGATACTGTACTATAGCTAATGTACCTTACTGCAGTGATAAGAACCCACATTTTTGGTATTAAACTGAATGACTTCCTTTGCCAGCCTTTTTACATGTTTATGTTTTGAAAGACATGAATATCTTGTAAACCTATACTAGTTTTCAATGTGTCTAGTAGCACCTACCTGGTTCTCTCAAACTACCATATTATATTAACATATTATTGCATTTTTCCACAGATGGGTATGGAGTGAACTGTAAAACAAGCATGCAATCACATCAATGCAGACTTATTTCTTTAAAATGTCATACTGTATATGATTTATTATGTTAACACTCAACCACATCATATTATTTATGTCTGTATATTTTGAAAAAAAGTGCTGCTTTGATTGACGTCATCCTTTTTTCTTAGAAATTAACAAGATAAATGCTTCAACGAAAACCATTAAAATACTCTAATATTGTCCTTAAAAGGTTTATATTCTTCTGATAAATAATCTGTCACAGCACCTTTATCTTCCGTTTTACCATACCACACGATGTCGTATTCCAAATTCTCCCTTCCCCACACAAAAATAAAATCCCAGGAGAAAGTCCTTTACAGCAGACCATCATGCTTTTATGCTTCACAAGCACATCAACCAGAGAGAAATACTTCTTTTGTCAAAGGTGCAAAAACACAGGAGCAAAGCCAGCTCCTACTAGACCAACTTGCGTTCTCCAGTGCAGAATCATTTCCGAGACCTGTTATGGCAACCTTTTCTTTTCATTGGAAGAGGAAATAAGCCGATGGGCTTACAGTGTTTTGTTGTCATATTTAAGAGCATGTGATTTTTTCAGCTGTCAATTACACCANAAAAAAAAAGAAAAAAAAAATCAGAAATAATCCAAAACAGAAAAACAGAGACCTTCACTGTGGAGCTAAAAGCATGGCAGGAATTCTCTATCATTCACGGTGACATAAGTTTGTACCTCACMAAATGCATAGACAGGAATTTAATATAAAGAATTAGTCCATTTACTGTATACACAAAACATATATCTTTTGTTTTAACACTTCTATTTTTTCTTTTTTTTTTTCTTTCTTTTTAAGGTTTTTTTTTAAGCTTTTTTTTTTTTTTTTTGGCAAACCAACATAGAGAAGCAGCTCTGGAACTGCCAAATTAAAAACTGAGAATTTTAGCAACTCAATAGTACTTTTTAAGGATAGTAATCAAATGTGGTTGTAATTTAAAACCTGAGGCTGTGCACTGGTTGTTAGCTTAAAACTACCTTTCCATATAACATTGTGCTTCCATTGTATAACAAAGAAAAAAATTAACAAGAACTAGAAAAGTTTGCTGCTGAACAGTGCTAGGACATACAGACAAAAAAATACYAACACATGTTATCTACTCAGAATATTGATTTTGAGTCATATCTAAAGGGATAYAATGGACATTAGAAAATGCTTACTTGTGACTGACTTAGCTACTGCCAAAAAAGTTGAATATGTATCAAATAATGTTTAATTGAATTTATTATATGCACTATATACAGATACTAAAATGCCTTGCCATTGTGCCCCATGAACACATCAAATTTGAGTAGGCAGGTGAGTTCACGTTTAGCAAATAAATTACAAAAACATAAATTACTCAGAAAGTTCTCTAATCTTTGTGAACCCCAAAAGCGAGTAGAAGGGCAGGACAAATTGTTTCAAAAGAAGCTCTATTACCTAACTTTGCAGAATCTGTGTAGCTATTCAGCATGTTTTCACCAYGGAAACATGGCACTGTTGTCAAGGTACCATTTAAATCGTAACAGAACAAAGCAAAATGAAACAAAAAAATTTCACTGGGCTGATATTTTTTTTCCCCACCAAATCCAAACATACAGGAAACTGTACTAAACAGATTTCAAATTGTGTTTCCAAGGGCTTTCGTTTCAAAAACAAAGTTGCTTTTTGAATTATAGATAGACAGGTACAAAATATTCTTTGTAAACCTCTAATCTTAGACTTAACGTTTTTCTGTAAGTAAATTAGGACCTTACCTAATAGTACTTGTTATGAATTTTGTTCTATAACATACTAGTAGGGACGTGATAAAAGAAAACTGGGAAAAGAAAGCTGCATAACACTTAAATATGTAAAAAACTTGGGATTAAGATGATGATTAACATTGTTAAGGCTGTATATTCAAGCACTGTATGTTAAGAGAGCAGTGGATATGATTTTTAGGCAATAAGAAATGTCCCGTTTTACGCATGACACTGTAATTATAGAATGATGATGTCAACAGCTGATTGTTGGCATAAACTGGCTACTAATAGCAGGTATGTGAGTTAATAAAGATAGCAGAAGATGGYAGAAATGAATTCTGAGAAATGATAGCCAGTTTTCTCCAGCAGTCAGCCTGATAAGTAAAACTCCAAGATTCTAGCTCTGCATCTAAATGAAATACTCTTTTTTCTCCTCTGCATTGACTTGGCTGCCTTCTGCATTGATAATGGCTGTGTCGGCATCAGGGGCATCTTCAGCTCCTTTTGCTTCATTTGTTAAATATGTTCCTGTAGGAATCAGTACAAGAGAAAAGAAAAAAAAAAAAAGGAGAAAGATTAGTTTTTTTGGGTTTTTTTTACACTGCAGTATAGCTAGTACATTTCAAACAATGTGTTCCAGTTTTTAATGAACGAAATATATTTTTACACAGTTACACAGTTTTTAGTATACATCAGAAAGGCGTGCTCAGCTTTCTAATTTGTTAGGAAATATTTACACTGATCCCTRTACTGGTGAAGGCACATATACAAACGCTAGTATATCCACAACAAATTAAGGAAATATTTTAATAAAGCTCCACTTTATCTAACTGCAGTAATATGCAATATATTTTTCAATTATAGAATAAGCAATAAAATCTTGGTTATTTCATTAAATAGCTATCCATCAAAAACAAAGCAATTTTTAAGACTTAGATATTCATAAACGTGCTGCTGCTTTTTTTTTTTTTTAGTGGCCACTGATCATTCATATTTCTGTTTTTCCTTGATCATATCTATGCTTTAATTTTACAGAATTGTATCATAGTAGGTTCCAAGAATTACAAAATTGAGGTAGTTTTATTAACTGAACCAACTCATATTATACTATCACAGCTATTTTTATGCTCTGGATATGAATGAAAAAAGAAATGTGTACAATAGTCAAATTTCCCTTTGTGTAAAGCATTATTTATGCTGGCATAAGATGTGCAACAGTTCATTCAAGAAAGTAAAACAAAAGAGACACACTTTCACTGACTCATTAAAAAAATCTGATTTTCTCCCATGTAGTCCAATCAAATTGAAAAGATGTTTTTTATTATTTTATGTTTGCTCGGTGTATGATTATCCTATCTAAAATGGGCGTTACTGAATTAATACCAACTCTCATCTTCCCCCTTTTTTTTTTTGAGGGATGTGGAAAAGGAATCAACTGAGTTTTAGCAATAGACCTCTACAACCTGTACAGAGGTTAAATCTCAAGGCATGATTTTGGAACTAACTAGGTCAAAATCAAATCATAGAGAAGTCAGAAGTCAGTGTCACTCCATTCCTGTTATCTTTAGTGGCAGAGGGGACTGAAAATGAAGGGACCAGAATTATGAAGGTAAAACTAGAGAATAAAGTAAACCTAGCCCCAGGAATGAACCCCTTATTTCAGCGGTACCATTGATAAACTGATTTAAAAACTCACCACTGGATCCTTATATTATCTTTTTAAACATACACTTAAAATATCAGCATAATCCATTAAAATGAAAAATCTTGCTCGCTCAAAGCATATAAATTCTGCTGAATTGATATGCTAGTTAAAACTCTGAGAACATGACGAGAACATGTAATCAAGTATCAGGAGTTAAGATCCAAAACCAAGGGGTAATCTCACCCCCTGGTCTCTCTAAATCACTGACTTATCAGATGACCTTGGGAACTCACTAACTCCATGTCCTGAGCCTTAGCCAGCCCATTGGAAAGCTGGTTAAATAAAATTCACAGGGACTTCACCTACAACTGGACTGAGAACTGTTTTTGGWTTGAATAATTTAGCAGAGCGGGGAAGGCGGAACGGAATGGCACTCCCGGGTGAGATCATGCCTTGCTTCCAGGAGTGACYGAACTTCCACAGAGCGTGTCCTACCTTTATGTCTTGCCAGGTATCGACCAAGGAGAATTATAGAACATAGTGTTACAAAGACAACTACAGCCACTATTCCTCCTATAAGAGCATGGTCAGGTCCGGTCTGTGTCAAACCATTTGGATCTAGAGGGAGAGACAAAAAAAAAAACCACAAATGTGGTCCTACACGGAGGAAATAAAAATGACAGGAAAGGTTCACAATACCAAGTTTCATACTGATCATCCTTAAAATAGGGCATCTCTCTTTAATATTCAGCACCGTTATTCCCACTTCTATTCCCAGAATCTTATCGCCAACACAGTGCTGCTTGTATTCCCAGACTGTTGAAACCCTGAGGACATCACAGTTATGAAAAATATTACCTTATTCTTCTTTGGCAGAGGTTATTAAATGGAAAAGGTTTCTAGCTTTGTCCTCRTCATTTTACAACTGAAAACCTGGCCATAGCTATTTATAGAAGGAAAAACAAGGAAGTGAGAATTGGGGATCGGACAGCATCAGCAGAACAGTGTCTGCATAAYACATAATTTATGGAATTGATTCGCAGTGGGGAACCCTTATATGTTCTTTTCCTCTCATTCCTACCCTCTTGCACCAGAAATAAAAAGGCAGATAACGTGCATCCGTGCCAAATTCTTCTGCACATGGCTGAGCCTGCATGGATTTGGTCAGATAAAGGTATCAGGCAACCCGAAACTCATCATTCAGACTCAAACATCAGCTTGTGAATTTACTACAAACGCTCGATTAATGCCCAGTGTGAGCAAGCTGTAACAGATATCACAGAATCACAGAGTCAGCTGGGATGGAAAAGACCTTTGACATCATCAAGCCCAACCAATGAAGTAACACCACTTTRTCAACCAGTCCATGGCACTGAGTGCCACATCCAGTCACTCCTTAAACACCTCCAGGTGTGATCGCTGAGGCTGGGAGTGTCCCAACTCCAGGGACAGAAAGATGAGGCCACCAGCAGCAGTTCAAGGGAACAAACTCTTTAATTTAAAAATCTGACTCCATTTATATACATTTGTACAAAGGTCGAGAGATTGGCTACACAGGTCGCCATCACTCTAACCTGGATGGTGGACATCACCATCAATCATCTCTTCTCTCAGAGGAGAGATATGTAAACATTCTAAAAATACACATTGTTTACATGAAGCTGCGTGAGAATCTACAGCACGAAGACAGAAGGCAGAAAATTCAGGGTGACATCCAGGGATGGTGACTCCATCACCTCCCTACCCACCCCATCCCAATGYCCAATCACTCTTTCTGTGACGATCTTCTTCTCAATGTCCAACTTCCAGTGTCCTCTGGCACTTTGGTGTTGTTAAACCTCATGCTGTTGTATGCAGCCCATTGATCCAGCCTGTCCAGGTCCCTCTGCAGAGCCCTCCTACCCTCCAACTTGGTGTCATCTGCACATTTGCTAGTGGCAGAGTGAATCAGCAGGTTCCTTTCCCAGCTCTGGGCAGAGCACTGGGAATACTGTCAGATCCAAGTGCTCTGTGCCAGTCATTTGCCTGTTCCATTGCCTGGTGTGTCACAAAACTTGCCAAGAGACAATCGTGGGAAATGGCACTACTTTGGGGTGAGTAATTCTTCAGAGCTTTTAACGATGAACCAGCAACCTGTGACTGTTGACTCAACAGATAAATGCAGAAGTTGAAGAAATTTTAATCTGAGGATCATGACACGGTTCCTGTGATAATGAAAACGTCTCTGCTATGAAGTAACAGCAATTCTCTGAAGATGTTATTAGTGTGTGCTGTATGCCACAATCATTCYACTCTCACTGCTTCAAGGGCATTTCCCTCGTAGGAGCTGTTTATACTCTTCAAATAGTTTGCAAACAACTTCTTTGCTTTGCAAAAGGGAAAGGCAGGAAAAAATATTTACACGGAGAAGAGGGCAAGTTTGTGAGGATGACAGAAAGGCCTCTGATAATGCTGAGGAGGTGTGATACCATAATCAGATTCTGCTGACCAGGATTGCTATATGGCAGTAAGATGTAGGGATACATCTGGTACGGGCGTCTCATGAGGTGTAACAAGGCCAAGGGCTGGTGCTGCACCCAGGTCGGGGCAAATCCTGCTCTCAGTCCAGCCTGRGGGATGAACAGATCCAGAGCAGTCTGGCTGAGGACTTGGGGGTGCTGGTGGGTGAGAGGCTGGACATGAGCTGGCCTTATGCTCTTGCAGTCCAGAAAGCCAAATGTGTCCTGGGCTGCATCCAAAGCACTGTGGGCAGCAAAGCAGGGGATTTTGTCACTTTGAGCCACTCTTCTGAGACCCCACCTAGAGAACTGCATCCAGTTCTGGGGTTTCCAGCACAGGAAGGACAGGGACCTGTTGGAGTGAATCCAGAGAGGCCACCAAGTTGATGTGAGGGGTGGGGCACCTCTCCTATGAGGAAAGGCTGAGAGGATTGGGATTGTTCAGCCTGGAGAAAACGTGGCTTTTGGGTGACCTAATTGTGGCCTTCCAGTATCTGAAGGGAGCCTGCAAGAAAGATGGAGAGAGACTATTTACAAGGGTACAAGGTAGTGATAGGACAAGGGGAAATAACTTCTAGCTAAGAGCAGGTTTAGAGTAGATTTTAGGAATAAATTTTTCACTATAGTGGCAGTGAGGTGCTGGCACAGGTTGCCTGGAGAAGCTGTGGCTGCCCCAACCCTGGAAGAGTTCAAGAGCAGGATGGATGAAGCTCGGAGAAATCTGGTGTAGTGGAAGGTGTCCCAGCCCATGGAACTGGATGATCTTTAGGGTCCCTTCCAACTCAAGCCATTCTATGATTGCAAGATCCACAAACACATGTGTATATAAATATAATGTTCCATAGATGAAAGGAAAGAATCCTGTTTTCTCTTCCTTTTGCAAACTGTGAAGAATTCTGTAACTACATTTTCAGGCTTGCTGGAGCACAGAGTGGTGTGGCCACTAGTACAGACTCASTTCTGCTCTTAACAGTCACTGGAGTCATCAGGCAGGGCTTTGTCACTTATTGCTGGCTTTCYGAGCTCCCACGAAGACTTTGGGGAAGCTGGTCATAGCACTTCTGTGGACATGATGGCAAATAATAGGTATATGGTCTCAAAGAAGTCAGAAACTGACTTATGAAGTCAGCTCCTCTGCATCCTCTTCCACCTCCACATCCTCCTGGCATGGTGCTGCTGGTGGTGGCACCACGTTGAGTACACATCACCAGTCCAGCAGGATGCAGGCTTCATTTTGGTCATTAAATCTGACCCCAAATCTTGTGCACCAGCAGACTCACAGGGGAAAGCAAGAGTGCTGAAGCATTGCCTTCCCAAAGCAAGAGGTTGGAGCATTCAGCCTTCCTCTCCCTYGCCTTGCAGGGGCTTTGTGTTCTGAGTGGAGTAAGGAGGAGGTTACTGCTCGCTTGAGATCATGGAAGGTGACAGACTGCTGCAGGAATGTCAGCCTGCTTCAGCCATCTAGAAAATTCCTCCTTTTGTGCTGCCTGTGGCAATGTTGGGTAAAGCTCCTCCCTGCAGCAAAAGGCCAGGGCCCGTTTGGACTCTGAGGACCACCCATGTCCCCAAGCCCTGTGTGTGACCTGCAGGAGCTGCTCTCCCACAGCACTGGGACAGGAGCAGCAGGAAGGTGTTTTCCCACTCAAAACTGGCTCCTGCTGGTGTGCTGCCAGTAACACTGAGGAATAAAAGGAGATCTTTTAAGGCAGAATATACTTCCTGATGCAGAGCWTAATCCAGAGAAGGGTTAGCACAGACACTTGATCTACAGGCGTTTTTGCAAAGCTGATTGAAGTGCACAGCCTTAGCTCAATACCCAGACTTACAACGCATGTCCTCTGTGAGCTTTAATAAACATTACASACAAAAATCCTCACAATGCACTGAGATAAACACACCTCTGTGTTTTTATCCTCTGGTGATTCCTGACATAGAGTGACTCAATCCTCCTCTGACGTACCTGATGTGACTACACSAAGTGACCCAAAGCCAGCCTAAACACAAGCTTTCCGCCTATTCGTGTGGATTAATGAGATTCTAACACTGCTACAGGCTGCATTTTTTGAACATTAAAATTGATGCAAATTCGTAATAATTTTAAAATAATGTAATGTTTTTTAACATTAAAATCCAATGTAAATCATTGGACTGCAATGATTTACAAGTAGCATGCAAGTAGCAGCATATTTTTGCTTTTACAAGTTTACATGAATGCAAGTAGCAGCATATTTTTTGCTCTAATCTCAACCCTGCTATCAAAGCCAGATTATATTGGTTGGTATTGCAAGAGAAGTTTGTCCAGAAAAAAACCTTATACACAACCTGTTATTGTTGTATTACCAGTGAGCAACTCCTTTGTTAAAAAGGAAAAAGGAAARGAAGGAGAGAAAGTAAAAGATGGAAGCAAAGGAAATAAAGAAAGATTCTTAAAAGTGGCCAACATTTTCTCTGGAAACAAACTTTTTTCCATCTCGAAATGAAAATCAGTACAACATAAACAATATTCTGAATGGGAAGTGTACCTCATGAATAGTCTCCTCATAGAAAAATAATGGTAGCATTAAATATAAACATGCTCTACATTATGCATACAGAGTAATGCACTATACTTTTGCCTTTCACGAAATGATCTAAGCCCCATGAATGAATTATAGATCTGGGGCTTTCCATCGTGGTATAAATAATTACTATTTCAAAATGTGCCCGAGCAGGATCTGAAAGACAGAAATACAGGGATTCAGAAACTATGCTTTTTGTATTTTAGTTATTTATACAATGAACATGCATAATCATTAAAGTGTATTGGGCACAAGTGTCAGCAATTGCCATTAAAGTTTCTGAAACCACTGACCACTCCAAGTTTGCTTTCCAAAAAGCAGAATACTAGTCAGATTTTCTTTTTTAGATTCAGGTTTTAAGCCTCATGGACTTTACCAAGTAAATCCTACCCTGCCATGCACACAACTCCAGCAAATGAAATCTTAGGTATRCAACTGTGCAATAAATACTTATAATTCAGTTGTTTCCATTAAAAAAAAAAAAGCTCAGACTGTTGCTATTTGAATACATACTAGTTTTTACTGCAYGAACACAGACAGCTACAGTAGTTAGTCATGGCCTGAAACAGTGGAATTRCAACTCTGCAATCAGACTAGACCTTCAGAGATCAGTTTTTTTCTGCTTATTTCATCTTTTGATGAAAATATGAAAATCATATAAAAACAATGACAAAACCTCACAATTCTCTTCTATTTGCTCTTTTTTTTTGATCTAAATTTAGAAAGCCTCTTCAAAACACTGATTGCCAATGCTGCGAAAATGTACCCATTTTCCACTTCTGGGATTTTCCTGTTACTGTCTGTTCCCAAACTGTGAATACACTTAAATGACATAACACACACTTAAATTAAATAACACTCTTAAAATCATGTAAAGGAAAAAAAAACACCCTCATTTGTCAAGAGATGAAATGCATCAGATAAACTTTAGACCTAATAAATAAGTAGATATGCGCTTTTTATGACCTGCTGACAAAGTTTCAGTGTGGAATATTTAAATGTGGATTCACACTTTGGTTAAGCAGATAAATTTTGGAATAGTTTTTCATGCTTTTGCATAAAGTGTATGTTAATTATTCACCTAATTTCAGTTTCTTCATGCATAAGTTTCCTTCTGATTTATGCAGAGTTGCCTTGACTGAGCAGGCTGCAGGAAAGGGTCACATAACCCTTTCCTGAGCAAAGGCAAAACAAGAACATTTGTGAAGGCTGAAATGGCATATTTTGGGRAATATGTGCTCAAGCAGCCCTCTCTTTTACAGAACTTTATCAATATGTATTCTTGCCTCATATGCTAAAGTTTTAAAAAAATCMCTCTGAGCATGAGATGACCTAGGTTTTGAGGCATCCAAAATAATAATTTGTTTTGACCGTTTCTGCTACACGAAAAATTGGAAATATCCTAATTTGCTGTGGAGCTTAAACAGCATTCACAAAATGAAGAGTTATTAAGTATATGTATTATTCATAAATTACTGTTCCTTAAGGCTRGGAAAAGAAAGGGCTGTCCCATTTCTCACAGAAGTACTGAAACCACCAGCTTACAGTCACTTTTACTGATTTCATGAATAATCATATTCTGTGGCAAAGCAGACTTGCYCCAATAAGGGATCCTGGGGCATGGCTCTGTGTTGCAATTTATATGGCTGAAAAAAATCTCTTCAAATGACTCCTGGTTCTTTCCCCATATTCAGGGACTTGTTATAACCCCCAGTACAACTCAAATGTTTCATACTTTTGCAAAAGCTATTGTTTTAAGGGCTTTGCTCAAATTGGATCAGTAAAGCAATGTGCATTTTAGGGAGGGAAAGCCAAAAAAAATTAAAAAATTAAATCAATAGCTCTGTCTTATTTGAAAGGCTGTTGAAACGGTGCAGGTTGAGTGTGAAAATGAGTGGTGGGAAGATTTCTGGAGAAAAGGACCCTCAAATCATGAGATATTCTAAGCCTGCACTGCTTYGAAATGTCCTAACCAGCAGAGACCAAACTACAACAACTGTGGGGAGTAGTTTGAGGATTTCTGAAGTCCATCAGTGAATGTAAATTAAATTAGAAATATTCCCCAGAGATTTTTTTCTTCATATCAGCTTAATTTCCCAAGGAGACGAGAGCTTGTGCAATCATTCTCTTTCACTCTATTCAAATTACTTATGAACTGTGGCTCCATTACAACAAGTTTTAAGAGACAGTAAAGAACTTAAGAGTCTTGTTTTCTTATAACTAACCTGAGAGGACAGGTTGCAGCAGGGGCTCAGAGCTTATTAGATACCAGAGAATGTGTAGGAAGGATGCCTTTATAAAAGTCCTAATAGAGACAAAAAGCTTCCATCAAAATATCTGCCCAAAAATCAATTTTTTCATTAGAGGTTTGTCTCCATTGCAAATACTTTGGTGTCCAGTGGTACAGATCTTGCTTGAAGCTTTTCACATAGTTAGRTGGCATTTATAACCTTTGAACCCTTGCTCCTCACCTTTTTCTCCTTTCTCCAAAGCCCACCCTTCGTGCTTCTCTCCCTTCTTGTCTCAGCTCACACTAAATTTTTGTAATTTAGTTAAAAAGCCACAAGGCACAATCTCATGGAAACCAGAGATTTCTTTCTGCACCTTATGACACAAACTTGGGGTTTGAAATATATTCAGACTAATGTCATTGCCAAGATTTAGCCATAGGGTTCATAAAATATTTAATTGTCCCACCAATGCAAGTTTGGGGAAAAAAAGTAAAACTTAAAAAAAAATAAAAATCTAAACAAACAAGCTAAAAAAACCTCCAAAGCAAAAACCTCGAAACCAAAACCTCAAAMCAGAACCTCAAAGATCTGGTTTTACATCAGTAGGAAAAAAGACTGAAGTGGGAATTGTCCCACAATATGGATAGAAGGTTAGACTGAAGCGATAGCTGACAAGGTGTTTGCCTTAGGAAAAGTGGCAGTAGTGCTGTCTATGATAAATGCTGGTAAGTAGAATTTACCCATTTTAACATCTTAATTTGGGCACCCCGGAGTTCAATTTCTCTTGCATGGCCTGGAAGGCTGAAAGAGGTGTTTTTAATCTCTTTTTGTAATATACTACTAACCACTAAAACACATGTATGCCAAACTTGTGAAACTATTATTAAGAGGGAAAAGAAACTTTCTGCACCTTCATTTAAATTGCAAAGAGCAGTGGCCCAAAGGGGCTGGTTGTGAAATTCGTAGAAAATGCGTTTTGTTATTAACCAATTCCGAACTTAAAATACGTGACAAGCTTCTTTATCCTTCAGTGCCTGAAGCAAAGAAGAACAAAACAGTGTACTAATATACAGCACATATAAACTGCTATTTTAATAGTAGAACATCATCAACCATAGYGAAGACAGGCAGAAAAATTACTCCTAAACCTTCAAAAGAATTGATAGCCTTTTCTTCCGTGCTACTGCAGTAGCACATTTGGCCCATTTTGCCTCTAAGTGGGTTTTTTTTTCACAGTACTGAGTTTTATGTACATTCCTATCAAGAAAAGCCTACATCTYGGAAAGATAAAAGTCCCACACTAATGTTTCAGCAGCTGGAACTACAGCTCCTTTCAAAGAGCTTGTGCTATTCTCATGAAGCCAAGACTTCTATCAGCAGAGAGAAAAATGCAAATGTGTCCTGATATGTATTTGGGAGTAGGTAGCCCTTGTCAAAGTGAATAAAAGCCTTGCCCATACCTATTTATTTTGTAAATGTATTTTTTTTAAATGCTTAGAAGAGAGCTATATACCGACAACATTAAGATGAAAAGTTTAACAATATTTTTCAGGGTCCTTGGAGCCTTGTTCCATATTTTGTGMCTGTGTCATTGACACATTTTTTTAAGGAATTTTTTTCCCTTTCTCTTCTTTTTTTTCTTAATGCTGCTTAAAAAGCTCCAGTTTCTTGAAGGGAACAGTTCCTCTAATTAGAGCACATAAAAGGCTTTTCTTATTGACAACGTTATATTTTTGGCTGTCAATAAATTCATTAATTGCTTCAGACTTTGTCTTAGGAAAAAAAAAGAACTGAAATCTGCAACATTTTGCCTTCATCTTATTTTCTGTAGAGGATAATTAAGTCAGTTCTGGGTTTGAAGAAATACTTGTCCATCCAGCTGTAACTTCTGTCTACTGAAACAGGAGGCTGTAGGGAAAGAGACAACTGGCAGAGATGACATGAGAATATCCCTGTTAAGCTGAATGAGTCAACTGTTCCAGCATTTTAATTTTCATTTTTCTTGTGAAGTTCCAGAATGCTCAACTCCTTCAYTGCAGTAAAAAAAGACTGAACTTTGGGAACATCCACCTATTAGATACTTTAAAAAAAAGCAAAAAGAAAAAAGTAAAAAGAAAAAAGAAAGAAAAAAGAACCTATCTCTACCTAGAAAAATGAGATTCATGACTTCCTACTTYGGGAGAAAAAAACCACATTTCATAAGTGTCATCTTTCTTTTGATGACTTTCCATCAATTAATACAGGAAGGTCCCTGCTCTTGCTTTTCTTTGTCAAAAAAGGCCAGAGACCAGATGGACTTACTGTGCTCACAGCTCCTTTTCTTGTTACCAGAAGTTAATTATCTATAGAAATATTAAACCATTAATGCAGAAACTGGAGATGCCAGTTTCTTCTCCCCTTCTTGGCGTACCTTYAATCTGTGGCTTTTGTTTGCTTCCCACAGACTTCGACTGGCTGRAGAAGCCATAACCAGGACAGTGTGGGAAGGGAGTGTGGCACCTGTGCTCTGCAGAGCTGGCTGAGTGTGGGCACCTGCTGCTGGCTGCCACCACAGGGGCTGGGGCCAGACTCAGAGGGTCTCTGGCACTCTTGACATTCCTATTTCAGGAGAAAGCAACTCATTATCACCATAACACACTTTAGGAATTACCGGGAGATTCTGAGAGAGTGATCGCTCAAAGCATCGAAAGGATCACTCAAAGCTTCCTCTGCCAACTGAAGGAAGTCTCAAGAGCTTAAACTCACTGGAAATTGGCACAAATATTTCCACTGTGGCTTTTCTGCCACCTTGTTTTCCATGCTGTTACATGAACTCTGTCACTGACTGCTTCTCAGAGATAATGAGTATCACTGCAGAGCTCAAATAATAAATACCACCACAAGTAAGCAGTGGGAAAAAGACACACTTCCAGTCAAGAAACAAATGGATGGGGTGGATCAGGTGGGAGAGAGAGAGACAAAGCTGTTCCTGATGGCAGAAGCTGGGGAGGAGAAGGTTTTGTCACCAGTAAGGCAGAGCCACACATGAAAAGTTAGTTGAGAACAGGTAAGGATGGGTAAAGACCRGAGAGGCAGCAACAGATCCACAGTTGTACAAGGTACATTGTACCGAGTATGTTCATGAGAGTTTTAAAACCAAGAAGGGCAGATTTAATTTAACTGAAGAACAGCTCTAATTAAAACTTAGTTCTGTGGTGGAAGAAAAACCTATTGTTCAAATGAATTCTTTATGCTTGTCATACTAATTTTTTTTCTTACCAAATCAGATTAGAGTAATTATAAGCCTATAATGACATCAAAACATCCAGTAAACCAGCCACTTACAGYCAGAATCTGACACCTTACTCAGGCTGAGCAGCAATTTAATCTGTCATGGGACTACTCAGTATGAGTAACTGYAATAGAAGAGCCTCTTTGGCAGTTAAGAGTATATTTTATCTGTCAATGTATCTCCAGATTAGCCAGGCATACTTGTGGTTAGGGTAGTAAATGATCCAAAAGAGGATGTTGACTTATCCAGCTCATCTCAGAAAGAGAGATGGGAGAGACATTAGCAGAGATAGCCTGCTGTAATGCACAGAGTACCAGGTAAATTATTGATAAGGTCAGCACCACTGTTAATATGTGAGGCATCTTCTATAGCTGCTCTAATTAGGGCACAAAATCTTATTAAATTCTTTGTGACAATGGCAACATCCATTTGTGAAGTTCCTGTCCAAGAGATAAATCTACCTTCAATTTGTTTGAATTTTTTTCCTGTGGTTTAAATGAATGCTATCCATTYTTTATGCCAACCCTGTACTAATGGAAACAACAATATTTCCGCCTTTTAATAATGACATGCTTGATGGAATTCAATATCTTAACCAAATTCTCCTCTGGGAACATTAAGCCTGTTGTTTTCAGATGCCTTTAAGTTAAATACCATCCAGCTATTAGTAAGAGATTGTTTGCTCTTAAAGCCATCGATTGGTAATGGGTTTGCTAAGAATAACATTGGTCTTTGCTTTCCTAMAGGCTTTCTGTATTCATAAAAAAATACAGTTACACAGCCTTTGGTTTATGGGCCTTTTTTCTTTTTTTCCCTCTTTTTTTTATCTTGGCAACATGCATTAATATCCAGCAGCATGATCTCCACTGTCAGCACCACTAGCTGCAGCACACCCAGATCCTACCAAGGGGGTCACATCCCCACCAGTTTGCAGCTGACAGATTCATTTCCTACCTTCTCCTGAGACAGCCACRAGGACCGAGAAACCAGAGGTCCGCTGTAATTACTATGTACATTTCAGATTAAATAAATGTGATAAAAGCCTCCATCTGGCTGTTGATCAAATGTGCAGAGGCAGGCTGATTTTCAGTGACATATTACAATATGTCTCTTGTAACGGTCCCCAATGCCAGCCTGTAAATTACTTACATTTGGGATTACTCAGCTACGGCAGACAGAAATATTACTCACTGTTAAAGTGCTGCCTACTGGGAGCATGGGAGACGTGGTCTAATCTTAAAGTTGTTAAGCAAGGCATTAAGAAATAATGGGGCCATGTTTATTTGACTAAATGCTGATTGTGCTCACGCTGTTTGAAGATGGCAGACCCAATGAGCTTCTTCCAGATGCTGGAAAGCTGCAGAAAGTCTAACACTGGGGGAATAAGTRTCAGTAGTGCTCTAGAGGAGAACTTTTAAATCAGAAAAATCCTGTGAAATATGCCAATAGTTTCAAATTATACACCATCTGCAGAAAAAAGAAAATAATTTCAGTAGTTCAGGGCCTTCCATTTAAGAAAAATCCTGACCAGAAACCTCAAAAATAAAATAACACAAATTTCAAGGAAAAAAGAGACAATGATGCTGCCATTTCACGATTTACTTAACAGCTCTCCTTGCAGTGGTGGCTGCAACATGTGGACAGTCAAAATTTAGTGCATTACTGAAAGTCTTTTAAAAATTTATGGTAAGAAGGAAAGGTTGGGGAAAAATRTCTGGAGGATATTCATAGAACAACTAATTGTGGTTTGAAGGGCTTTTCTTATGATTTACAGCTTCTTGAGCTTTACAGCTCACAGATCAACAAYGAAATTAATTCAAAATTGAGACTACAAGGCTTATTTAAAAAAAAAACACAAAAAACTTGAAATATCATCTCCTAGTCAAAGGATGGATATTTCTGGTCTACCCTATTATATTGTCATGGTTCTTATTGCACATTCATTGTGCCCAGAAAGTGTACCAGGACACTCTGTATGAATCAAGGAGAGTTTTGGCCTTATAAATTCTTGTTCTAAAGCTAAGCAAAACACCCTTGCTGTTCTACAGCTCTTAAAAGGACAGCATCGTTGTACTGCAGTGGTTAAAATTTGTTTCCGCCTAGACATGTGTGTAGAAAAAAGTTCTTGGAAGCATTATGAGCCTAAGAAAAATCTAGAAGTATCCTTCTCATCTCCTATGTGATCACTCGAACAAYTTTTCCTTTCTTTCCTTACTCAGTTCTTATTCTTTTTTAACTGCATGAGATTTGCCATATAAACCCTTCACCTTGAATTGTCTCATTAGCCTGCATCACTTAGCATCCACTCTTACTTAACTGAAGTGGTTCATTAAATGACATTTCCTTTTAAAAGACCTCTAAGAACCTAGTCCTCCCTTTAGGAAGTCAAGAAGACAAATTGTGAAAGGAGAAAACTGTTCTAAAATCTAGAATTAACACAACRTTTCCAAATGCCACTGCAGAGCAACTTTTCTTTACTTGTCTCCTTCCTAATAAGTCTGTTGCCTTTACATTATAGCCATGTAAGGGACATGATATTTCTCTCTGGAGTATTCTGAATGCTGAAACTGATTAAAACCAAAGAAAGATGCTGTTCAAAAACGTGATGACACCCTCTTTGATGCAGAAACTTTTGTTAGTCAGCGAAATTTTGGATATGACTATCTAACCAACACCTCTAACAACAGCATTCCTGACAGGCAAGTAGAACAAGCTACATTCAGCTGAAAAACAGAGATTGCTTCTGAGAGCTGTGAAGGCAAGTGTGGATATTTCAAGGGTGTTACAGCCCTTAATTCAGCAAAACATGTAAGCACGCAGCAAATGAGACTTAAGMCATGGTTTTGTTGATTTGGAGCTGGGCTGTTAGATCCCAGCTGCTGTATGCAAGACACTGACTACCAGAGGAGACACGGGCAAGTGAAAGAAACAGCTAGGAACCCTTGAGCTGTGAGAAGCAGTGTTTTTTAGCCTTCCTTGCCTTCTGGAAACCTTTAGCAGGCTGCTCCTCCTCCCATGGAGGTGAGACTCATGAATCCAGAGCCCACTGTGACAGTTTCTTTCTGACACCAGCACGTCCGGGTCGGGCGCCAGCGGCAGCCATGAGCCTGCAGTGCTGGGCARAGCAGGATCACAGAGTCCCCCTGGCTGGGAGCAGCCTCTCATCAAAGCCCTGCTCCTGTCACCTGGGCCAAGGAGGCAGCATGGGGCCTGCTCCTGCAAGATCCAATTTGATATTTAAGGTGGAAAGGGTTTTTTTCACACCTCACGGCCGAGCAAAGTCACGTAACCTTGCTCTTGCTGTGCTTGCTCTGCCCACAGCAACACCTGAGGCCCAGAGGCTGGGGAGGTGCTCCTGAAGGACATCATGCTGGTGGCACCCTTGGAGAGCAAGGTTTTTCCAGGGAATAAACATGGAAAAATCAGATTTAAATCCTTGCCATTCAACAAATGCCTTGATGTGCRCTTTGGCAAAGTGTTCCCTTTATCCGAGCCTCAGTTCCTCTGAAATAAAGTGAGGCTCAAGAGCAATGTATTAASTTGATTCACAGAAGGAATTATAGAAAAAAGATTTTAGATATCACAGTAGTACTGGTAAGGCAGACACTTCACCTGCCTTTACACATCATATTCTATATAATAGTATTTCAAAACATTTTAAATGGACTTGTGTGCGTTTAATTTTCACTAAGGTATTTGTTGGTGACATCTATGTATCTATCTATCTATCTATCTTTATTTTCTTGTATAAAAGGAAACTGAGTATTTACCATTATGAATTTGCACAATGAAGACATGAAAAGCTAAATGCTTTTATTTCAGAGAGGTGAGACTGAACAAGACAGCCTTACGCAGTTACGYCACTGGAAGTAATTCACACCAGGTAATTGATAAAAATAAACAGAAATATGGGAATAAGCCAGAAATAGGATGACTCTACTTCCAGATTATGGAAACAAACAGAGAAGTATTTGAGATGCTGTTAAACATTGTTAAACAGGTCAAATGAACCCTTGGGTTCATAAACAACCTTGAATTTAATAGGAAAGGATGTTTCATTTTAATAATAGAATCATTGAAGATGTATGTCAGCTGATACAAGGAGGTACCATAGAATTAATGTTTAAAAATTGAACACTTATATTCTCCTGGCTTCAGTTTTCTTTTTCACCCTCGTAATGTCTACTTTCCCACAAGTGCTAATAATTTATGCATTACAATTAAACTTTGAAAATTATGATTAAAATGTCTTTATATTTAGTTACACAAAGTTACCTAAAATCCCAGGGGAGCAATTAAGCATTAAATGCTTTATTTGTATGCTAATCGAATGTAACAAAASAGTTTGGAACTTTAAAATTACATGAAGCAATCAAACCTGCATCTAGTGGTCAAGGTTTCAGGGAACAATAATCAGGCAATCTTACCATTTTTGTCATTACTGAGCAACAACAGCAACCACAGCAGTCACAAAAAAAAAAAAGAGCCATAAAATGTTAATGCTTTAGAATGATGCCTGTACAGGTAGAGTGAATTCTCTTAATAAGTAACCATTGTGACATGAACAAGTTAGGTATTTACAGGGACCATTGTGCCTTTMATTGCTGCCTTCATGGATAATCTTCATGGATAATCTTCATAAACCACTATTGTTCTAAAACCCACCATGGCTCTACAGGTCTAAGCCCTAACACAACRTATTGCACGTAAAGAATGAGGAGATGCTGGGAGAATTACATGCTGAACAAGACAGAGTTTAAGGAGGAAACATTTGCTGCCTTCTACTACAAGGGAAGGAGAAGAGATGATGGAGCCAGGCTTTCCTTAGAGGCAAAGAAGAGAGGCAATGGACACAAGCTGGAACATAAAAAGTCCAAACTAGCYATCAAGAAATCCTTCTTCACCACTAGGATGGTCAAACACTGGAAAAAGTTACCCAGAAATGCTGTGGGTTTTCCATGCAKGGACATATGAAAAAATTCATCTGAACGTGGCCCTGAGCAATCTGATGCATCACAGCCCTGCCCAAAGCTGGCCTTGGACCAGCTGATCTCCAGAGGTCTGCAAAAACTTTTATCATTCTCCAGGTTCCAGGAAATGGGCTGTAAGCCACCACAATGAAGAATACATGCAAAATAAACAAACAAACAAATAAATATTATTATTAATAATAATAGTTTTGCAGTTTTCTGCATCTTAAAAGGAACAGTTAATAATCAACCAGCATCCAGGAGGATGCTAAGATCCTGCYATTGCTTTAGGTCGTGCTGCTTTTTCTGTGTTGTCTCACATTGCTGCCACCGCTGTCATATCCACACTGCAAAAATTCAAAAGGGTCCACAATTATTTTTCTCCTACCTTCTAGTGATGTGACACACATGAATCAGGGAGCAGGACTTCACACAAAACCTTAGAAATTATGCCACAGAAAGCAGGTGTAYGTTAGTAGAGGAAAACTCTATGTGATATAAAGGGCCTTGTCTTCCTGTCAAATTTTTTTTTTTTTCTCAAAATTCTGTTTTTAATCTCACAAACAGGGCCTCAGAATTCTAAGAAAAAAACTCAAAGAAACCAAACTGTAAATTCTACACTAGATTATTTCAAAGAATGTTTTACAAAGCATTATACATAATGAGAATGTCAAAGATCAGCAAATTGTCCCAATGGACTTTTCCATCACATTATGTTTACAATTACTGAGAGGTTAGATTTGCAAAGAAATGAGCTGACRTATTTCAGCCTTCTGTGGCAGTTGCAGTATTTTCAGTCAGGATTTCAGTTTTACGGTCAGCTATGACAAAACTAGCGTAATTCTGTTTTCCTCAGGTACAGCTAGGTTTATTTATAGCAAGGTCAACTCATTTGAAATATCTTGTATCTCTTTACGCARTAGAGAAATTGTCATGCAAGTAAAACTTTGGATGGTGGTGTTCCTCTGTAATAGTGAGGAGTAAGAACCAGCAACCACAGAAAATTGCTTGTCTGTCTGTCAGAGCTGATATTCAATGCACAAAACATTTTGTAGATAAAAATATACTGAATTTTATCTCCATGTAAGAACAGTGAGCACGTGTTTTTCAAAGTACACAGCAGACCCCAAACACAGCGGGGCCTCCACAGATGGAACCACCACATGGAAGCCCTCATCCAACAATCTGACAACTAAATACATGGCCCAAATCTTCTCCCCAAACCTGAGGAGATAAAAATCCTGCTGCAAAAATTCTGGCCTGAAATTTCTCTYTGCCCCTGGGTTTCTTGTGGGAAAACATTCCAGAGAGCATCAGCCACCTCTCTTTTCCTTCCACTTCCCCATATCCTTTCCTCTCTGGTGACATGACTTCAAGGAGAGGAAAATTTCTCAGAACATCTGTAAATGATATTGTGTCCCAACCCTACCTAGGAGTGTGCTTACACACAAGTTCCTGTGTCTCCTGCCTTCCACAGCTCTCTCACCCTCCTTTTCCATSAAAGGAGCTCATACAGTTTCAGCAAAGCTGTCATTTCAAATGACTTCACCACTGTCACAAGCATCTCCATAAATCTTGTTACTGCCTTATTATTTTGTTTCTGTTACTTTCTGCCATTCCTTTGGAAGGGAAGAACTTCTCCTTGTCCCACACAAGTAGGCTCCAACAGACCTCTGGCAATTTGTTTTTCAACTCAACRTGGATGTGTACTCGAGAAGAGACCCAAATGAACATTTAAGTATCTTTAACACATCTTAAGGCAAATYTGAGCAGCAAAGTCATGAAGAGTGTTCACAGAAGAGTGGCTTAAGCCATTTAAAGGACAGCAAGACAAATTCATCCCTGAAAATACATCTCTGGATAACTGATACGCTGTACTGCACATGCCTAGAGGCACCATGACTGTTTTTACATCTGTGGACCTGCCTGTCCCAAAAAGTTGTTTTAAATTCTCAAAGTAAGTATCTCTAGCCTGAGGGGCCCAAGCAATTTGTTTTACCTCAAGAGTGTTAAATACACACTTGAAAACACTGAATTAAAACCAGAATGTCCTAACCACAGTTATTTTATTCAAGATGCAACATGAAGGGGAATAGAATCACTAAGTTTCCCTGGGGATGTAGAAGGTAACAAACAATATTGAAATAAATACAATTTATTGTATTTATTTCCCTCCATGCATAAAAGAGGGTGAAACCACCTGAAATAGTAAGGGAACCAGCACAACAAAATTACACATCCCAAGCCCATGACCACCTTCACACTAAGAGACAGAAATGAAGTCCCCAGAAATGGACAGTGATGTTTCAGKAGAATTAGGGCTGTGTGACTTTAATTTAAAAAAAACCCCACCCCCTTTGAGTGGAACTGTCTTGGAGCACCGGATAAACACAGGAGTTACTGTACCCAAAGACCACTTTGAAATGCCTCATTCAGCACCAACCTGCCCTTCTCTAGCTGGATGCCTGGCATCAGGCACTGAATACCAGACTCCTTGGCTTTGTCCTCACCCAGAGAGGCAAATTCCTCCTGGGAAAAGGAAGACACATCTCCTGTCTCATCTCCCTTTTGTGTGTGAGCAAGGCAACACTGACCAGCAATGGTGTGATTTAGCCCTGCCCATGATCAAAATGTTCCAGAACTCTTAACAAGATATAAACTACAGCCACCAGAGGGGTTCCTTAACAACATCCTCAAGCTCATCTGTGAATTAAGTGGAATGTGGAAGTCTGTATTTGAAGATCTGATTAGTTTGGTGCCTCACTGTGCATTCAGGAGAACACGTCCAGGTAAAAGCCTCCCTCTCTCTCCATCCCACATATCTCTTCAGGGGTGTGCATTCCTGCCACAGCTGCTGATTTAAAACATGATGTTTTAAGCACATGCACACTTAGTTGATATGGTATATCAGTCATTTGCATTCACTACTATTTAATTTAAACAAATCCTTTTTAGCATCTTATGACAGGAATTTTCTGTAATTTCTATACTACTCTATACTATTCTATACTWTACCATTATTTTCTAATTTTCTATACTATTAACATCTTAACATCTTATCTTTTTATGAGAACACAGAAGAAAGCAGTGTATGTGAAACCTTGGAAAGTTTTCTTCTAAGCACTGCTTTTTCCACAGAATTTATCTTCCAGTTATCAACAGGAAATCTGTAGAAGCCAAGATGCACAGTTAAATGTAAATCACATTGTCTAGTGTTGCTTAAATTTGTTCTTTGAAACATCTGCTTTTCAAGCTGTATTTACCTGTCTGCTGAGAGTAACACAAATTACAGCAAGATTTTTTTTTGCCTGAAGAGATGTCTGTCATTTCACAGAACAGATGAAATGAAAAGTTGACTTCCCTTTTTCTGAAATATACTGGAGAAAAAAAAAAAAATCCCAGAAAACCTTGCCCAAACAAAACACATAGTTTAGTTTTCCTTCACATGCAAAAGGAACTACACCAGCCAACCCTTTAAACAAATACTATTATGACTGAGTCCCTCATCAGAGGCTTAGCACTGAACAGTTGAACAGTGTCTGTGCTTCATGCTTGCTTTACTTTTAGTATCTAAGGATGCACTCTTGTCCCATCTGACTCCATATACATTTCAAGCTTTTAAATATTTAAAACAAATGAAAACTACCACTCAGAGCTGTTGGCTGACAGAGATGGTTTCATCCAACCCAAACKACTTCTGGGACCTTCTTAGTGTGAAGTGCTCAGAGATGTGTTTCTTTGTATGGAGAGCACAAACCCCATTCTGCAAAGGACCAAGCAGTTATTTTTCTCATGCACACATTTATGTGGTGGCCTGACATGTGTATAAACACAGGGTCACTGAGAAGGCTCCTTGAACCAGATTTGTCATCTTTAATGGAAGCCCATCTTAGAGCAGAGAACAAACTCTTGAACTGTCTCCAGCCTGGTGGGAAAGAACCACCTTGTGCTGGTAAAACCCCAGGTCTAAGAAGTAGAACTTCAGGGAAGATCATATCAATCATTTCAAATCACATAATTTGGCGTAACACCTTTTTGTGGACGAGTCATTTTGTTTATAATCACCTATTGCAGAAAGCCTTGTTGAAAATGCTGACACGTAAAAGAAAATTTAAAAGAAATAATAATTTTTTAGTCCATAGACTCACACAGGGAAGCAAATACTGAGGGAAGCGACAGATAAAATCTCTCCTCTTAATTATCAGTTCTCAGAATCTGACTTTAAATTATTCCATCTCTTCATGTGCCAACAGGATAGACAGGGTTACTTGAGGGCTAAAAGAGCTCCAGAGCATCGTCCTTTAAAGGAGCAACAGTGTGTGGGGGATCCATGGCACTACAAAAGTACATGTTCAGTGGGTTGCTTAAAGAGAAAAGAATGTTGTGAAGCACTCCAACACTTTCCAGTACAACACTTTGAAATGTCTCACATGTGCCTTCTGAGGAAACATAAAAAATGGTGGCTGTGATTGCTTTTTGTAACTGACAACAGCATTTGATATCAGATCTGGCTTTTTGAGGCAGGACCTGTGTGAAACAAGCAGCTGGGCATCAAAACCAAAATATTCTTCCAAGGAGCTACAAGAAAGGCCCAGGACATAAAAGGACTGATAATTATAACAGCACAAACATAATGAGCTYTAAGTGTAATTGATGGGGAGTTGAACCATTTTCAACATGTTTAGGGAGTTATTCTACTGCTAACATTTTAATARTGTTTTTATACCTACATTGTACAGGAACCTTTTATTTCAAGAACACCCTGAAAACTAGATGACTCATTTCAATATGTGAAACATTTTAAACAAACTTGAAAATCAATTATAACAAAACAAATGTTACACTGGCTGAGGAAATTTCGGAAAAAGCAAAGTAATGCTTTCTTCCCAGCATTTTTTGGTTATTAAAATTTTTGATACAGGAACATAAACAAAAAGAGATTTCAAAGAAACAGAAGAGACTGGAAAGATTATGAAAGGGGGAAAAGAATCTGCCCWAAGAAAGCAAATCTCTTTCTGTCCATTTTTCTTCACTTTAGTTCATAAACACTGTTGAATCACAGTGATGTAGCCGTGACTTCTGGTGYTTTCAATATGGCAGAAAACGCTAAAATTCAACAGAAAGACTTAGTGCACCTTTGTGGGGGGAAACCAACCAGGACCAAGAAAAAATACTGGGTACAATTGTTTTCTCTATTTGGCAGAGTTGGGGAAAGGAAAGGCAGATTTTCAGAAGTTCCTTAGAATTATGAATTAAAATCAGCATGCCCTTCTCTTAGTTATTTCWGTTATTATTAGTAGCAGGAGTAGGAGTACCAATTTTATTTAACCTATACAGCTCTCTTTACCATTTGGGAAAATCAGAATTAGTGTTAGAAACTGGCCTTGTGCTTGCTTCCTCCMAATGCTGTCCCTTTGCCCATCATTAAAAATAAACCATGAGGKCTTCTTTAAATAGTGACAGGAAATAAAATATGTAACTTTCCCTGGATTTCACTACAGCCCCTTTCCATCCTTAATGCATTTAAAGACAGAAGAATACCAACAAAGAAATAAAATACGAGGAAGAATAGAGGCTCTGCTTTGGATTTGCTGTGCCCAAGTATTTGGTATTATCAATGAGGAGGTGCTGAAACATGGAATGACATCCTCTCTGAGAAGAGTGAGGAGGGGAATAGCTCCAGTGGTCAAACTCAGCCYCTGTTAGGTCAGCAAGAAACCTCAACCAGCAAAACCAGATTTCAAGGCAGAATACCAGTCAATGCTCTAGTCCCTGCTGCATGATTAGCAAAAACCAGGGGGGGCAAACAATACATATTTTAGGAKGCTTTYCCTTTTTTTCTTCTCTTTTCCCCCCAATTAGTTGGCTGCTTTGCTGTTGCTAAATTCCTTTTGTTTTCAAAGAATTTAATTTTCTGTCCACTGGAGCAAAACTGAAGAAAAGAAGTGAGAAAATTATGGGGCAACTAGGCAGGTAAAATCCTTGTAAATCCTACTCCAAACTGCTTAATATTCTGAATCCCTACTTCAGGGGGATAAAAAACCCTGTTGGCACAGTCTGAGTTGCACTGATGTCTGAGTAGGAAGAGTTTACTGAGAATTTGGAAGCTTTGCTTCTAAAAAAAAAAAAAAAAAAGAAAGAAAAAGCAAGAAATTAAGATTCTTCTGTTATGCTAAGGTTTTCTGTAACACAAGCCCCAGTGATAAACAGAAATATAAGCAAACAGAAATTAGAAGCAATAGAAGTGGTCACAAACTGCTGAAGGTCTCCATTTAATTAGCATTCAAACTGATAGCGAGCCATCCAGCTCATTTTGATTCATTACGAAACAYTACTGGAGAAACAGAAAAATAACATAATTCCTAATGATTAACACTGCCATTATGTATATTTGTATAGGCATCAGACTCTTTTCAAGTTGCTGGGACCAAGCCAGGATTCCAATTTTTGCCTGAAGCAGGCGAGAGACTCTGCTGAAACGAAACTTCAACATCCCTATTGCAAACCAAAGCCTGCCTTTGAGAGGGTGTGCCCAGTCAAACTGCCTGAAAACACACACACACAGGGGCAGAGCCTTCTCTGCATCACCCACTGGAGGAGAAGTGCTGGTAAATGTTTGTTAGATATCCTTTAACACAGCTCAAGCACGCCATATATTAGTGCAKCTGGAGCACTGCATTAAGCTGAGGTATCACTTTTGGGTTTTTTTCTTTAGCATCAGGAGATACAATTGGGACACATTTAATAGATGAGCCCAGAATCAACTCAATACCTTCTTCATCCACCCACCCCAACTCCCCCAAACTATCCAGTCCTGAATATTCCCTTCATATATTCAGCATAAGATGAACAATTTTATATGGGGAATATTTTATACATGGAATTAATTACTAGGTTGGACTCACAGGGCTTGAGCACTCCAAGCCACTGTTCTTTAACAGCCTTCACTGATGTGTAGAAACTAAGAGCCTGTTCAGGGTATGTAAAACCAAATAACTTGGATTAAATGTCTCCAAAGATCATGAATTTCTACCCACTGACACCTCTCTAGCTGTTTCCTTCATTTTTCTCTCACTCATGAATGGGTGAGTATTGACAAAAAAACCCCCCCAGAGTAAAATCCACACACTTTTAGATGCTCAGGGCTAAAAGTCAGTGTTTCTGATTCGTGACTGGCTGTGCTGTCTTCTGTCTGTGTACAGGGAGAGGTGTGACTGACTAGGATGTGTATCCTCTTGGCAGCTAGAGTTCCTCACCAGGAAATGCAGAATCAGAAATGAAATTCTACYAGAGGAAAGAACCCCAGCAGCATCACTGCTGGTCTCCAGCAGAGGTACCTGCACAGCAGCATGGCTCTCCCTTCTCTGCCCAAAGAACACCTTCATACATGCTCC
This sequence comes from Mixornis gularis, assembly GCA_003546035.1. NCBI lineage: Eukaryota > Metazoa > Chordata > Aves > Passeriformes > Timaliidae > Mixornis > Mixornis gularis. The sequence continues at coordinate 257,998 of QVAJ01000013.1, forward strand.
ATGACCTTCCTGAACATGAAAAGGAACTCAAATTTTTATGCACATCACCAGAGGAAAAAAGACCAATAAAAAGTCTCTAATGACACAGTGTATTTTCCCACAGAAAAACCAAAATCAAAACTCAAAGAAAACTCACGCTATGAATTGTTTCCTTTAACCCATTATATAAAATTCTTATTTTTATGGCTCCACTCATGGATTTTTGTAACTTCTGAATATTGAAAAATGTGGGGTTTTTTGTCAGGAAAAACAATGCATATGCACAAATCATTCACAGTGTACTTCATGATCGTATAAACCTTCCTTCACTGAGATCATATAAATCTTCCCTCATTGGTACTAGGCTTAAATTTAGATTTGTCTAATATTTACCAACTTAATCATGTTTTTTTACCTGTGTTTGCTGTGGCAAATGAACTGTGACTCAGGTAGCAGCATGTTTACATGGCTGGTACATCAGGAAGATTTTAGCAGTAAATTTTACTGCTAGAAGATTCAGGTTAACTAYGTTGGATTAAGGCAGAGGGTTGTAACGGTTGTGATTTAATCATCTCGCAATTTTTCCCGTAYTTTTACCTGCGGTTATAAAACCTGAATTTGTATTCCCCCTGTCTCTGCTTTATGTCCCTTATTCCTACCGTTATTGTAACAGATGCTCTTTGGGTTTCCCCTATCACTTTTGTTAATTGTGGAGCCATTACTGCTATTACAACCTTGAGCCACCCAGACAGTATTTCTTTGCATGCACCACCAGTGCAATTGCCAAATAGTTTGATAATCATTTTTCCACTGAACTCACACAGTAGCTGGCCGTAGAGAGAAATTATTATGGCCTGTATAGCAGTAAGATTCACAAGTGATGAGCATTCTCATCAGATGGTATCTTTTTTATTTTTTTTTTTTGCTGATAAAGTGAATTATATTGTAGGATGAGTAAATGGCTTTTTCATCTGTAATTTTTGTTTGCATTATTTGGAAGGAGGAAAATTCATAACTCGGTTTTATGATTTTATAATGTCTTTGAAACTGAGTGACTTGGCAATAAAGAGTCCAAATTAGTCATTGGTTTTGTTAAGATGTGTTATATCAGTATTATTTATGGCAATAATGGGGGGGAATTAATCTGCACTCTAAAGCGTCTTTGTCTCCTTCATAACCATTAGACTTTTATTTAGCTTACAAATATAATCCTAAATTTAGGGGAAAAACTTGCAAATTCTGTAACAGCAAAAGAAAATATACCTTATTCAAAAACATCCTTTAGGAAAGCACAAAATACTTTTATGACTACATGCATAATCAGTTGCCTGTGTACTTTTATGTTTTCAGGGTTGAGGCCCAATTAAAATACACTATGGCACCTTTGAGAAATTATTTTCTGTGACAAAAAGTTCCAGCATTTGCTATTTTTCAATCCCAGCCATGTCCTGGCCTTTAAATTTTACACAAGCAAATAAAATGTAACTTTGTAAAAATAATCTTTCAAAATATTACAGACTACTTAAACAACAGAGCTTTACTGGTTTATAAAACAAGACAGCCTCCAACTGAGACTGCAACTTWTTTGTTTTCTTTTCACCAGACAATTAGGAGAGAAATGGTTTTAGTTTAGAGTTCCAAACAATGTACTGAGATTTTCCAGGTAGTGCTAGAGACACAGTGGGCAGGATGACAAATACGTTCTCATGTTGCATGGAGACGTTTCTCCAGCAACTCTCTCTCACTTTTCCTGTCTCTCCCTGCTAAACCTCACTTTGCCAAAAACGGTAGAARCCTCTTTTAAAAATATCCTAAGTCAGTACAAATTTCTGAAGGGTGAGTTAATGAGAAAAAGGAGGACACAGTGGTGTTTGAAAATGCTGATGATTTGTGTAATGATTACCGACTTGGTCTGATTTTTTGAGATCTGTATCCAGTGATTTTTCCCTATGTTTGCTGTGGTATGTGAACTCTCTTTTGGATATCAGCATATTTACATTGTCTGTACACCAAAGATGCTTTAGTAAAGAAATTATACTTTTACAAGATTTACTTTAACTAGATTGGATGACTGCAGAAGTATATTACGGTTGTGATTTACTCATCTTCCATTTTTTTGTATTTTYATCTGTGGTTATTAAATTCATATATTTAAATTTACTTTTCAGAACATTGCAACAAAAATAGCCTTGAAGTCTACAGTTAGTCAACATTTAGGAAGGCCAATTTTGATGAATTTTATTGTTTCTAATATTAATTAMAGCTATGATTTTGGGTTATGTTTTTCTTCATTTAAATGATGACAAATAGGACATTTGCAATTTTTTTCCCTACACAGACAATCTGAGAACACAGGAATGTCTGTACTAGATGGGAAAATACCACCATTTAGATCAATTTAACTCCCAACCAAAATGAAAAATGGAATACGTAAAGTTTCCCTTGCTCACTCACCCGTTTTTTGACTCCAGAGTCTAGAAACTTTCTGCATTGGTGACTGTATTCACAGGATTCACGTTTTTCATGTCATTTCTAATTTAATTTAACTGCTGCCACCTCTCTCTCCAGCTATSTCTTTCCCAAGGTGAAGAGTGCTGGTGTGTTTAATCTCTCTTAGCACAGACACCATTTTCAAAGATCAGCCATCCTTCTCACTTTATTTTTTCCTTCATTTCTATCAGTTTGTTTTTTTTGCTGCTGGATGAGCAGAACTCCACGCTGCATTTCCAAATGCAATATTTCCAAAGCACGGGARGTACACCCTAAGGTGCACCCCCTTAAGGCCCACCCCACGTTTGTGAAATGACAGAACAATGATTTCTCTTTGGGTTTCTGCCTCCCTCCTTGCCTGAAAATCATTCTTTCTCTCCAGAAAAAGGGTCAGGTGACAGTGACAATGACACCGTAGGGCTCTATCACTCACCTCCCGGTAGTGAAATAATTAATACCACTTCAGGTACCAATTGAAAGATTTTTCGTGCTCTTCACAGTCCTGAAATATCTCGAGTTATTTTACAGGTGGCTTGTGAAAATAGCTCTACTGGCCAGGGGGAATAAGAAGGCATTATCCCCTTTAGCAGGCCAAGAAAAAATAAGCATTATCTCTGATAGACTGCTATAAATACTTTGACACTGAAAATCATGAACCTTTCCTAAGTTAATCACAAAAGTGGTTTCAAACCTTACATGAACTGCAAGGTGACAGTGCCTTTCTGCTAAACACTCTCACTACATAAAAAAACTCCAGCTGTGGAATGGAAAAGGGCAATGTTCAGCATGTGAATAAACATTTTTAATTAGTTTTAAATTTCTGTCTTAAACAGAAATACAGTTGCATAGTTGCACAACTGCCCTCTAGCAGCAGTAATATTTAGCATTATCGACTATGGCACTGCAGATGTTCAGATATATAGTTGGAGAACGAGTAAAAAATTTGAAGTACGATTATTTTTCTTTCTTTGAAGCAGGTTCTGCGGACACTTCTGACAGAAATTGGGTCTTATCTTAATATTCACACCTTATCAAAGTTGTGAAGTGCTACATAAAATGAGCAAATGGAGTAAATGCTTGATAAGTGCATAACAATATAAATGCTTTAARCTTATCGTGAAAATTATTTATCTATAATAACACAGACTGAGTGCCAAGAAAAAAGAACAAACCAAAATCCCTCATTTTTGTTCTACTCATCTCAGTATGCAATGAGTAAGTGAAAAAAAAAAAAAATCAAATTAATGGGATATTTGGGCATGATTATGCCACGGTGCCTTCTACACAACCTTCCAAAAAAACTTTCTTAAGTAAAGTTCAAAGAATGGGGTTTACCCCTGATGCCAARCAGGCTCCTGACACCCCACAGACACACATGTATTTGAATTAAAACCCAGATGGACCTTCCCTGATTTCCCTGGGATTGCTGATACGGCACAAAGGGGGTGAGTTTGCAGGATCAGGGTGGTGTCTCCAGCCTGACCACTGTCCCTTGTCCAGAAGACAAGAAATCAGCTCATGGGAAGGCACCTAGAAAAGTCTTAATGTAAAGAATATTTTGCATTTTTATGCAGTCACGAACTAATTCAATTAATGTGTAATCACAATGTACGTTGAATGTCATGTAAAGCTGACTAAAAAAATTCTTAAATTTTAGTACAGGCCTGACAAAATTGCACCATCTGTAAAATCCAGGCTGAATAACATTCTGCTGGATTGCAGGTCCCATTCCCTGCCACGCTCTTGCCCTGCTATGTATGTAAGGGCTGCTGTCAGTGCAGCACTGCTCTGCTGCTGATACATCATTTTCCTTTTGATTGCTGAAAGAAAAGCTGTGGAATGCAGTCAGGATTAGCTCACATTCCTACAACAGTGAGGGGGCACCACGTGTTTTGTGGGACTTTCCACCTTACAGTCTTAAAAGCCCATTTTTTCAGTCCTACATACTTTCATTTTTAGGTTTTTGTCTGTATTTTTCTTTCACTACAATACAGGCAACGCAAAGACAATAATTGAGGCTAAGGAAATATCAGCGGATAAAACTGAGATCTTAAGGTRTAACACGTTGATGGAAAGAATAGATTTCTTGACATAGGTCAATTCATTAAAAATTAAATAATTGAACAGGTGCTTTTTTGGCAGAAAAAGCGTCCACTCCATTTGGAAAATCCCATTTACTACATTTGCTAATAAATAACTTATCCACAGTAATTTTTGACCTAGATCTGCTGTCTGAAGTTAAGTTTTAGTTGATGTTCAGGACTAATGAAGCTGATCCTTRGAACTCTCAACTGACCAAGACTCTGAGATTATTTGACTGCCATTTTCCTTTTTCCCTTTTCCATCCTTTTAACATACTTTTAATATTGCAATATGGCTAAAATAACTGCCCTTTTCCAACACTGGTCTTTTGAACACAGTACAAAAGACCCTCTTCTAACCATTACAAAGAGAATTAAAATAGCTTTTTCAAACATTAAAAAGCCATTTATCGAAGGGATCCAGCAACAGATGGGGAAACGTATGACTCTAACTCTTCTAAACGTTTGTGTGCCTTTTGAAAAAAATTACATTATCCCATAACTTGAATCCTTTGATTATAATTTATTTGGAAGGGAAGGTGACCTAAATTTTCACGTGTGATATTAAATGTAAAGCTCAGATCTTTCCAGGAACCTCTCTCAGCTGGGGGCTCGTGAGTTCCAGTGCARCATTAGGCATCTGCTGGGGCTGCCATGATATAAATGCTGGGGATGAATAGAACACAATGGCACAGAATAGAACAGAAAAGCCACAGTGAAAGAGACCCACAGGAATCATCCAGCTCAACTGCCTGGCTGCTTCAGGCCTGACACTCAAAGATCTTTATGGATGGGATTGTCCAAAGCCTCCTAAACAGTGASAGGGATGGGGCATTCACCACCTCCCTCTCCAGGAAAGCTGTTTCACTGCTTGACCACTCTCTTGGTAAAGAAATGTTTCCTAAAGTCCAGGCTGAATCTGTCCTGGTGCAGCTCTGAACCATTCCTGTCACTGGATGCCAAGGAAGAGCTCTGCACTTCCCTCTCCACTTCMCCTCCTCARGATCAGCCTCTTTTTCTCCAGACTAGACAAGCCCAGAGTTCAATTCAATGGATTAATGCCAATTCTGACTCTGAATAAAGAGGGCAGTTTAAATATGCCATATCCACAATATTACCCCCAGTTAATTCCTTTTTAAAATTAGTTAATCAATAGTAGAAGTGAGATAAATAAAAAGTGAATGATTATAAGAAAAAAGTGTGATAGAGAAGTATGAGGTTGAAACGGGCGACAATAGGGAAAATGAAGAGGTTACAATGCAGAGAAGAAGCCACTAATTTTCTTTTATCCAGCTTGGCTTTTCCTATTGCCTTCCTCAACCATGTTTGGCCAACAACAGACCCATTGAATTCCAGACACTTGTGACTTTAAATACTCATTAAGAGTTTACCCTGGGTCCTTTRCTAAAGTTTCTGAAAGCATGAAGAATTAGCAGCACCATGCTGTAGCCAACAAAAGACAGAGAAGGGTTTTAAGACGTGTCCAGTCCTACAGAACCTACATCAGATGGCCCCAAAAGGAATGAAGACTGTTTTATATGATCTCTGTTTAAATGCTAGATGTTGAGTATATGTTTAATTTCATTTACACTGAGAGACAAAAGTGTAACACAGGGTTGTGTTTGAATACTGAGCTGAATTCAAATGCTGCCATGTATCAACCAACCATAGGTTAAAAGAATTCTTCACAAAATGCTTTAATATGGTAGGATTTTGAAAGTTGTTCTGTCTAGAAACCAGGATAGTTATTAACAGGTTCAGAAGCCTATAAAAAAGACAACACATTGTCAACAATAAAAAAAAAAACATTAAAAAACCCATTCTGAATGTATTTGAGCAATGTTAACTTTCAAAGCCCTTGAATCTGCTTCTTATGTTCTGTCTTCAGAAGGCAGCTTAACAGTTCATCACTTTTTTAATAAAACAGACACATTTGAAAATGTGTTTTAGACTGACCCATGTGTTGTTCATATTATGGGCATTATTTTTTCTGTTATTATATACAAGTGCATGTAGGCACTGCCTATATAAAAACAAAACAAAAAAAAAAACAGAAGAAAAAGTTTCCTGCCCTTGAACTTTACTGATGTTCTCAATTTCTCCATAACACTGCAAATATAACAGGAGCAAGATGTTTCAGACTGCACACAAGCCACCTATTTTATTACAGGGTTGAAGGCAAGCCCACACTACTGTGAATTTCTGTCGTGTGTGAATTATCCCCCTGAATGTTTATTTGGTTGAGTAGAATTATGCAGAAACCCTACAGTCCACACACATTTCTCAATAAATATAAAGAAGCACATTCTGCATAGGAAAGCAAAACTGAAATCTCTGAGTGTCATAGTAGTAATCTGAAGTAAATTTTTCCACAGAAAAGAATTCGGTAAGAATTAGTGAATACTACTCAAAAGCACCAGGAAGTAAAAAGGTGAATCTATTCATCAGACAAAAACAATTAACACACTTCCCCAGAGGAAGAAGCTATAATACAGGGACTACAATAAAAACAACAACAAAATCCCATAGGGACTGGGAATCTATAAAACTCACAAATTACTTGGCACAAGGTCTCGTGGTGGAGGAGAGCCAACCTGAATGCAACAAAAGACTAATTTCTTCTTAGCGTTACTAACTCCAGAAATATTGGGAACAGATGCTTCTGAGATGAACTGGAGGGATAAGGCTCTGGAATTAGGCAACCCTTAAAAACTTAAATAACCCAGGGCTGCTATTGTTTTCAAAACCACACAGTTTATCCCCAAACCTCACAACAACAGTCTGACATATGGATGTCCACACGCACAATGGCAACCCAGCATTCACACCAACAGAACTGTATTGCAGGTGATAAAAGAGTTCAGGATTGATGGCAGCAATTGTGCCAAAGAATCTCAACGTGTGCCCAGTATTTGCAATTCAGCCCAGGAACAGAGTGGATTCCTGCAATGGATACAGTAATTGAGTGAAACTCAAATATCAGAAATGTTCCTCTGTACAGAAAATTGCACAAAAAAAACCCCAAACCAAACCCAAAACATCCCACCAAATGCTTTACATATTAATTTTCTCGGCCATTTTCATTTTCTAACAAATTAATATAGTTTTAAAAGCCAACTTCTGTCAAGTATGTCCAAGGGACCTTGTCCAAAGCCAATGCTAAAGTCCATTACTGCACTTTGAATTCATTAAAATGAAACTTGTCTCTTCCCTGTTGGGTGCTGAATGCACTCATGACCTGATGTGTRGACAGCAGAGACTTGTTAGCCACAAGAAAAGAAGCATACAAAAGAAACAAAATGTCTCCCTCAAATTGTCAGTCTGGGGGATTTTTTTTCTTTTTTAATATATTCCCAAAAAGATTTATATTCTGGCCTTTGTTGTCTGGGATCCTTGTCTCTTACCCTTTATGCTAGAAAAGGAAATTGTACATTAAGGTAAATTGCTACTCCTGATACTTCTTTCCCTTGACTGATGGTTTTCTATTACAGGCTTGCAAGAATTCAGGCTGGAAAGAAACCCAAGCATCTTGATTGAAAAGATTTGATACATTCTTTTCAAATTCATGCTATCTAAATCACAGCAGGATGACTTGTAATCAAAGTTTTTCAAAAAGAACATAAATTTGGGGAGAAGGAAAAGGCCATTCAGCCCATTGCAAGTCATCCTGGTTAACACAGTTCTTCCAGAATAATATCTCCCTTCTTCTTTAATGACCCCAGTGCCTCCAATTCCAAACTTGGCTCAGTAGGCTATTGAAAAATTGTATTTCTTTTTGAGTGAAAAGTACTTCCTTGTGTTGGTTCTGAATTTCATTTTTTCAGGCAATTCCAGTTCTGCTTCCCTGTTCGGTCTTTTATAGTCAGCCAAACAGTGAGTCAAGTGTTACTGAATAAGGTTTTTCACCTTGTATTTCTGGGAGTAGATGAGTTTGTAATTCTCTCTTTTTCTCAATTTTGCAGCGACGAAAAATGAACTCAGCTGCGATTACAAGACCTGGACTTCAAACCAGACTTCTCTCCCACTCCTTTCCCTTAAAGGTGGGTTTGAAGGTAATCTTTTAAAACACTGGTGTTTGATTTTTGTTTGCCTTTGTTGACTGCTCACACACACACAAATGTGCCAGCCCCTCCAAGCACTGTGGGCATTCCCTCCTCTCCAGGGTGCACTGCCTGAATCTGACACAGAAAAGACATCCCAAATGACTGACACAGAAAAAAAAAACCCAGGGGTGTGATTCAGCAACTTATTTCAATGCTCTGAAAAATCCTAAAAAAAAAAAAAAAAAATTGCCTTAAGAATACCCTTTTTTGTATTCACAGCCCGAATAACTGCACATGCAAAAATTAATAGGTTGGGTTAAATAATCTCCAGAGTCACTCTCTGTAGATTTTGCTTTTATTTTTTCATATTTTTTTTGTTCTGGGGAATTCTATAGCTTCAAGTTTCACCAAGGTCATCTTTCATCCAAAAAAACCTTAAAATAATTAGTATCAATTCTGCATTTTGTGAGGCTCACACTGGAAGTTATTAACTGTGTTTCAAGTGGAATGCCAGAGAAATGAAGGGCAGAGAGAGTAATCTTTTCAGCTTCAAAGGCACAGTTGATGACTTTAGTTCACTGGTTAGTGAGAAAGACATGCATTTTTTATTAAAGGTGTTAGCAATACATTTGAAAYGATAAGCATTTTTCTCTCTTTTTTCTCTTTTYCTCATTTTTAGAACTTGGCACCACTTCAGCCTTTTTTTAACATCCCACATGGCACTGAAACAGTTGCTTTAGATGTCCTTGTAACAATATTTACTTGTATACTTTTGCTTTTAACAGTGAAGCACTTCATCAATACCCTGACAGCACAGAACTTGCCAAAATCTGCCTTACCCAGTAACAAATACTAAAAAAAAGGTACCAGTTTTTGCTGGTAGTGCCTTTAAAATACCAAATACACCTCTATAAATAAAGTAAAATTAAGCTTTGTGGTCCCATATAAATACAGCAACAGTGAAGGACATTCAACAGCAACCATTTGCTTAATCTTTCTCCCTGCTGCAAGAAATTCAATACATTGCCCTTAAAACTTATCATTAAAGATGTGCTTGACAACGCCTTTGAAACAAACCAAATCAAAGCCTTAATAAGATCCTAAAGATCATAGAGTCAATCAATTCTTCCAAATGAAATTCAGGAATCAATTTCAAAGCATATTTACAGAGTCCTCTTTACAATAAATATTCGCTTTTGAGAGGAAAATGTATATGGAATGTGAAGCCTTTAAGAATCAATCTTTGAGGTTGTTAACCTCAAAGACATTTAAGAGAGAAGCAAGGCTCAAGTTTGCAACAATGAGGAGATAACTAAGTGCTGATGAGAAACACCAAGGGGAATTGTGGGTTCTCTGTTTCCTTAGGTCCTAAATTAAGTCTACATAGGTTCTGGTGGGTGCTCTTTAATTAAAAAAAAAAAAAAAGGTTTCTGATTCATTACAAATTTTGAGACTATACAAGAATTTAGGCTATGGACCCAGCAGGTCCCTCCAGACTAAGCAGATCACAGATTTTATCTGTGAAATACACACCAAACCAAATACAGCCGCACAGAAAATTAATGAGCTTATCTATAGGTAAAGTTTTACCTGAAAGAAAGGAAAGTACAGCCTGTTTTTCTGCMGAGGAAACACTTTGGATATCTGCAGGCCATTGTCAAGCTTATGGGGCAGCACTGACAATACACTAAAAATAGCCTGTCTCTCTTTGGACTGGAAATTCCAGATACATCCACTTCAGAACTACCCGTGAGTGAGATGGGATAAACTCATTTAACCAAACTGCTTGTAGAGATGTAAACACTAGGTCACCAAAACCTCTCACAATCAGTAGAATTCTGGCTTTTAAAGCAGGAGGTACAAAAACCTACTTTTTAAAAAGTTAYTATTTTGAAAAATCCCATTTTAAGCCTGAATCGAGTAGGAAGTTAGCATGAACAATATAGTTCTCATATCTCGTTTGCACCTGAACGTTGAAAACCACTCACTTGGGGCCAGCACTCAACTAACCAGAGATCAGATGGAAATGGTCAGTGTGACATCAGTACAAACTGTCTCTGGTGTAGCACTTTACACAAAGGTGGTGACACTGATGACTTCAGTCCTTCTCCGCAGGGATTTTGTTTTGGAGATGCCTGTGCTTCCTTGCTATATGCACATGGAGATGAGCAGAAGGAGAGCTAACACTTTACACCCTGTGGCTCCTGAGGCGAGGTCTGACGCTGAACTCAGAGCAAAGGATGCTCATGGCAGGCAGGAAAAATGCTTCCAGCAGAAGGGACTTTTAATTTGGAAAACTTCTTGCACTGCCAGTTTACAATAGAGACTGTCAGACTGCATAATTCATACGCAACAGAAARAAAAAAAAAAAAGCCCCAAAAAACCCCCAGTGTGCTCAGAGCTTAGGCTGGGAATGTTTGAATTCCTGACGCATTGCTGAAGCCTCTCTGGAGCTCAGCTATATAATGGAATCTTTATCAGACCATCAACCAATTGTGATACTTATCTGCACAGCGTTGCATTTTGGGTTAAGTGATAATCCATCAAGGCTGGAAATCATTGTGTACTTTTTAAGTTGCCTACTTCATTACTGCAAGCTGACAGCTGGATGGATTTGTTAGCACTAGAAATATTTGTCCCAGACACAAAGAGCAGGTTCCTAATATATGATATTATGATATTTTCTTTCATGTATTCAGCAGGCCTGTAGTTTAATCTACGTCTCATTTATGATATTCATTTACTTGGCGAACCATTCAGATCATGAAATCTATCTTTATTTGTTCCAGAATGCAACAGCCTCACTCCATGAATAATATGACCAAATAATGTGTAATAATGACGACGGTCCTCATCTTACATCATAACGGCTGTTAAGCAGAGAAAATTGCCACTTTATAAATGGCACAGGTCTCTGCTGCAGTTTGTGAAGGTAAAAATTGCAAAGCACAAGTACTTTTCATGGCAAAGGAGGTAACCAGCCTCACGTGGGTCAYGTTGCCAGAATTTTTTTTGGTGGTTAGACTGCGTTAGTGACGTGCACGTTGCCTTGAGGGTTACGCTTGGATTGGTGTCACGACTATGAAACATCTTTTGAAAGGATCTGAGAACTGGAAATTCCACACAGAAGCATTTGGGTTTGATTTTGGCCTGCTCACAACAGACATCAGGGTATTTCCATTTGCATTTTTTAGCATGTAGTGATAATGCAGTTTTATATTTAGTTTCGCACTGCATGAAAAAATTTCCTCCTTCCACAAACCACATTCTGCTGCTACTTACTGCCCTGTTGCCTCTGAGACACAGGAAGATACCTTGTGTGGATGCACCAATACCCAAAGTTCCAAGCCTTAAATTTAAAAAAAAATAATAAAAAAGAATTTAAAAAAGAGGTTATTTTCATACTATGTTTGTACAGCCTCTTGCTTGGAGCTGGTGTGGTTTTGGTCTGTGATCACCATGCATGTGAACATGTGCTGTTTGCCATTATTCTAATTCTATGGGGACAAAGAAATCTGTAGGAATCCAGCCAATAAAGTACGAAACACCTGAGATTTTTTTAATATCTTGTTGTTTGTGTTGTGTTTTGGGGAGAGTGGTGCTGAAGGAAGGGGTTTAATTTTTTTCCTTTTTTTTTGCCCAGATTATTTTATTAGAAGGTTTTCCTGGCTCTGTATCTATCAGACCTGAAAACCAAAGAGCTCTCTGAGTTAGAACAGATGCTACAATCTCCTCTGTTGATCTTAAATCTGTGAGCTTTGAGAATTTGCAGCACTAATTGCACCACCAAGCCTGACTAGTGGAATGAAACCCTAATTAAATGGTGCTTCAGAAAAGGAACAAATACTGAGTAACCCCTAAAATGGGCACTGTGGATGACTAAGCCTCACGAAAATACTGTTGTAGAACTTAAGAAACTCCGAGTCCTGCTCACTTGGAACAGGTATATTTTGATGTTAAAAAATCCAACAGTTTTGTCTACCAGCTGGTTGCAGATGCTAGGGAAGGTTTTCCAACTGTGACTCAGCTGTAGCCTGTGGATGTTTCACCTGGGCAATGGCTCTGAACAAGACAGTCCTGTTTAGAGATTTTGGGAAAGAGGCCTGGAAAATAAGTTTGAGATCTCATCATGGTCTAACATAGCTTTATGGTGATTTTTTAACACACCGTCTATACAGCTGAGGAACAAATAGATTGTGAAAGTAATGGTAATGAAAGAAATCAGAATAAAATCAAGAGATGGCAGTTCTTGAAAGATGGATGATGAAGACTTAAATGTCTAATGGAAAAAAAAAAAATCTAAGGCACTATTGTTTGAATCTGAAATTTTTTGATGTTCTGACAAACCCAGACCTTGGGTAAGCCAGTAGGAGACAAGTGTAAAAGTAGGGAGAAAGAAGAAACAAAATCTAGAAAGTTCTAATTTTCCAACACATTTTGAATAAACCCAGCCACAAATTAGATTTTATGTTACTGCTACAGCCACACAGTSGTATATAAATGAACTGGCTTTTAGCTGGCTGTCATAGGAAACTGCTTTTAACGTTAGACAACCAACATTTTTATTATCAGAAGTTAATGTGAGTAAGCACACACAACTACATTTAAAGTGTAGGGCTACCCTTATCTCCTTTGTCCCTCACATATTCTACAGCTTCTCCTYGCTTTGTTGTTTCTTTCTTTGTCAGTATCTTGGCCTGCCAAGTTATATTAATCAGATTATGGGAAAGAAAAATAAAATCACAAGGAAAGAACTGGTAACGTTTAGCTTTTTTTGATAGGAAAAAGTATGAGGACTACAAGTACTGTCTAAGTAGTTTGTTCATTTAAGCTGCCTACAATGACACAGTTATTCTAGTAGGGTTGGGGTTTTTTGTTGGTTTGTGGTTTTTTTTGGTTTTTTTTTTTTTTAATTTTAATAGGGACTTCAAGGCAAAACTAGGAAAAAAGAAAAGAAAACGACATGATTTTTTAGCTAGGATGGTTATAATTTATGCTACTAAATACAAATATTCACCCTTAAAGTCACAATAGTTTTCAAAATTATTACATCCTCAAACTCCTCCTTATGTCACTGTAAACACCTAAGTTTAGGTCCACAGATTCTCCTTAAGGAATCTTTATTTTACACCACAGCCAAACCMAATAAAAGCAAAGTGGATTATAATAAGGCAGGGATTTCACTGACACATAAATGTGTGCATTTTTTTGGCTCTGTGGTCGCCCTGACAAACAAACTCTTGATCTCCCCAGTGCAGCTGCCTGGGAGCAGCACCATGTCTGTGCTGCACACAACAACTTCTGGAGATGTTTTTAGGCGTTGCTATATAAAGGTTTGAGCATTCTGGTACAGTCATCACCCAAGTGAGTCAGCTGAGCCTGAATCACTCTGATACTTGAGAACAAACTGAATGGGTCTGTCTTTTGAGTCTGGGATGCTCTGGCATTGTTACATTTCCACCTGTTTGGGTGGCGGTGGAGGCGTCAGTCTTCAGTAATAAGTCAAACTAAAAAAGTTTTATAACGTCTTTGACTTTTTTTGTTCCTTGATAGAAACAGGATTTAAACAAAACAAACCAAGTGYTCTGTTTGTGTGTGTATAAAGGTGATTAACATAATGGGAGCCCATGGGAAGGTTTTATGTACATTTGTTTGCATAAGCTTTCCCCTCTGTGAATTCAGAAACGCAGAGCTGTTCTGACTTGAGGTGGCTCCTCCAAGACTATTAATCACACTCCTTCTCCACCTACAGGACTTGGAAAGACTGGCACAGCACCACCTAAATTACCTTTACACTAACAAGGAATTTCTCCAATGGAAGCATCCCTTGTTTCACTGTTGGGACAAATCCACAATCCCCTTGTGCCTCTTCCCAATCATAAAAGGGAAAAATTGCATGGATCCATGCACAACCTTCACAAATAACATTGCATAAATCTGACAGAAAGACATCTACTCATACAGTGTATAATTATTCCTTCAGTAGTCCTCCAGATTTGTTTCTTCTCATCCATTTTATTCTCATTTTGTCGTACATTCCTCATCACGGTTATTAGGCTTTAAGATACCCTTGACAAATATATAAAGGGCAATATTCCTCACTGGCATCAAATTACGTTTAGGGTTTTTTGAGTTAGTAGGTAATGTACCAGTAAAAGAGTAATTAATTCCTGAAGGACTGAGCACAAAAACAAGCATACGTTTGTCTGAGAAAGTGAAAAGTTTGACTAAACAGAAAGTTTATGAATTATCATGCTGTCATCCAACTGGATCAGTAGCCTTTTTCAAGTTGTTTACTAAATGCCAAGCAAATTAGGACARCCATGAATCACATGGTTCCAGAATTACACTGACGACTTTTGGAGAATTTTTTTTCCCCGTGAATTAAGGCTTTTGGTGATGAGGAGGTACAATAATGACAATGAAAAATGCCTTGGATTCACAGATTCCATTGGCTTTTTATACCCTGCATCTTATGCCTGTAAAGACATTTCCTGTGACTGGATGGGAAGCAGCACATACTCAGAGTGGACTATGTAGAAGTCATGCAGAACAGAGGAATGCCTTGTAAAACATACCTGAGGAAATTCTTAAGTATTATGCACTAATTTTAGAACAGAATTAGTGAAATCTGCCTAGAAAGTTTATTATGCCAGCTAGGGGGAACCCAGTTCAAAGATATTATTAAATAACATACGCTACCCTACAATCTGGGGAAAATGTGTTTCTTTAAGGCATGATCCAACAAATAAAAAAACAAAGAAGTTCTGTTTGAGAATGCATAGATAGTTTCTCAACTTAATGTCCTTATATATTCTTTCATGTCAAAAATCTTATTSTAATACAAAGCAGAGGTGTCAAAGGAAAGTATGTTTATGTGGTACCTTTTGCTCAGCWAGCAACAGACAGTACTGAAAAATCTGACCTTCTCTGAGATGGCTCTTATGCTGTTTGTTCCTCTGTGGGCTGGGTGCTCTGACACTGGAGATGAGGTTCAGTCTTGTATTTCAGGATGGCAGAACTCCACAGCAGGCACTGAAAGCCTGTGAACATTATTTGCTTATGGGTCCAAGAAAGGTAGGGGATGAGGAGACCCAAGGAGATGCACCTTGTCCAATTCCCTCTGCCATGGGAACCRAGCACTTTGAAAGAAAGTCAGGAGGAAGGGAAGTCATAGAACTTAAACAGCTGAGYCACTGTCTCCCGTGCATTTACAAAGTGTCTCTGCTAAATGTCTCTGCCAGTAATTCAGGGAATCATTTTCCCCACTGAACTTGGAAAATAACTTTTCATCAGAGTCATACTGATTTCTGTTTTGAAAGCAAAACCAAACAAGCCTTAGGCTTTTTAGCAGAGCATATCTCTAAGTTTTCTGTCCTTGTTCTTTCACCTGTCTCCATTTGTGGTCATTTTTCATTGTGACATCCCCTCCTACCCCCCATTAGAAACAGCACTCCAGTTGCCCTCCACTGTTGGCTAAAACACCAATTACTTCAGCCTTGTCATCATTATTCACGATTAATTTCTTTATTTTTGTTATTCATCTAGTGTATCTCTTAACACTGTTCTGTTAAATTTCTCTCAACTTGCTCATTTAATTTTGCACCTGGTTTGATGTCCATTTTCCTGTTTCTTCCACATAGTAACCTCTTGTTTTTGTTTTTGTGTGAGGCTTGATATCTTAGAGTGTTAAAAAACYGACTTCATTAATTTATTACACATGTCCTATTTTTATTCTGCATTGGGATAAACTATCATTTTCCTGTCAATACAAGATTTTGAGGAAATGGAGTTCCCACACTCATTATTTGTCCCTTCTATCATCTCCCCAACAGACTCTATCTACCACTCCCTTGAGGTTGAAGTGGTCTCACCTTCTCAGCCATTTTGCTGCATTCACTTCTTTCTTTCTGAGAAAAGTGAGTGCTCATGTTTCAGCAACTGACCACCCAATTTTCCTTCTCTGACTTCCTATTAAAGCAGCATCTCTGTAATTGTAGCATCAAATTACCCGCATCCTGCCACGTGTTAGACCTGAAACTAAGAAGAGAGTTCTCCCGTTTCAGACCTTTCCATTTGATGCTGGACACACAAACAGTGAAAATGAACACTCCACAGGAAAGAAAATGAGGCCCTGAACCACACTTAGGAGGTGAGACAATGCATCAAAAACATCATTACAATCATAACAATGACATAGTTATGACCACATGAACAAGCAGAAGGAAACAACTCATGAAGGGCAGCAAACTTCAGCACAGCACACCAAGAGCATCGTCCTTCCAGATTGTGAGCCCTCCGAAAACTGGAATCTCCTGTGCTTTACACAAACCACTCTTGTATAAAGACRTGTCAATTCCTGTCATTCTGCTCCTTTTCTGGAAATGTTCCTCCAGCAACCTCTAAGACCCATGAACACTGGGCTGTTTTCCATGATCTACCTGTCTCCTTCTGAAGGAAAAGGACTACTACAACACTTCCTGTCTTCACTAAAATAATGGCAACTTCACATTAAAAGTAATAGTAAAGATTAAAAAATGTGATTTTGGGTTTGATGTCAGTTTATCACATGAAGGCCGCATTATTAAAACATCTGTGCCCCGTGGAGGAAGAATTTAGGTGATCTGACAGGATCATAATCTTTACTCTTGCAAGTTAGGCAGSTCACTGCAACTGATTAATAACAACACTTCCAGAAGGAAAAGATTTCATAACTGTCTTAACTTTCCTGGCCTAACTGCACCTCATCATGTCAATACTTGCAGTGTGGTAAAAGAATATTATCTCCTCTCTTCTTGTGCAACGAAAGCTTTCAAGGGACCACAYAAGAACCTTCTGCCATTTCATTTACCACAAGGGATTTGTAGCTACCCAGAAGATGATAATCTGCAAAACCTTCTGCACACATCTTCCCTRTTTAACAGTTATCTGATCAGCCACTGAATAAAAGAGTAAAATAACCTTTATATTTTGCTCGTAAAGAAATGAAGCATTACTAGAAACATTTGAAAAGCTATAACAGGAAAAACCCCAACAGATGGGGGTCAGGGAAGGGAGAGAGAACTTTTAGGTCATTGACTCCAGCTCTGGTGAGATAACAACACCCCTAAATTAGGAATGCCTTAAACTATAAAAGGCTAACAAGGGTGATGCAATGCAATGCCTCTTTGTTACCAAGCAAGATTTCATCAACAGCAATTCCAGTGCTGAGACATCTAGCTTGTTTTAAATGGTAGCACCCAAGATAACCAGCCTTAAAAGGTCATGTTTATTTAAAAATAGCTTGCTTGCATTTTACATTAAAGTTAATTTACTAACCTTAAAAAAAATTAAATGCAAATGTATACAAATAATTTAAGCATCCTGTCAAAGTTCACACACACACTGCTAGAGCAACGACAACATTCAAGGTCATATGAAATCCTTCTTAACCCACGTGGATTATTCTGTTAAACACAGACTGAACTGAAACGCTCGTACCCTCTCTTTAGCAATTCTTGTTTAAAAAAAAAAAAAAGGAACAATAAAACCTCAAAATCAAAGCTCTAATTTCCTATTTATCATGTGCTTCCCAGGCCATAACAAAGAAGGATACTGTACCTCTGATGCTGGTGGCTGTTGCCGATGTGGTTGTGCTGGCTGTTAAGGCTACATTGGTTGTGACTGTTGCAGTGGTAAGGGAGGGGATGACAGTAGTGGGAAGCAAAGTGTTGAAAACATCTGGTGAGTGGAAAAAAAAAAATAAAATAAAATCATATCATGCAAACAAAGGAGAACCATAATAGTGGTTTAATATGTAAATACAAGCATGTTGAAAATGGCTAAATTAAAACATGATTAACATAAATTATTACAGGTACAACAGAGTACCTTTAAATTCTTGACATTTATCACTCTCGATTTTTATAGCCAATCTTTGAGCACACGGAATTTAAAACTCTGTTAAAATGACCACGTTTCCACAGAACAAGAGAGTGACTGTGTAAGTGACAAGAATCCATTTCTCCGCTGAGCCATTTGAAATGTCTCACGTAGTAGAAACCATATACGGATGAAACATGCTGTGTCAGAGTGGGAGATGGAAAAAAAAACAACACCGTCATGCTAAAATAAACACACACGTGTTAACGAGAAATGGCTGCATGTTAAAACACCCACTTTCAGACAGACTCAATGAAGGGAAAAAGGGGAGAAAATGCTACTAACTATAAGAGCTGCTTTTTCCGGRTTGCTTTTCTTCTTCCCACACATTTGCTTAAGACACAGTTGTCTGCTAAGATCCAGAGCAGAGTATATTTCAAAATCTTTACCCTAATTAGCAGGCACAGTCATCTTTCCGTCATCCTTAATACTTACAATTTATTCGTAGTACACATCAGTATTTTTCTAAAATACCTTCAAACTAAAAATCAGAAATGACAATAACATTACTGATAAAAAAGCAGGCATGCAAGTCAGAAAAAAATTCATACAAGAAAATGACAACAGCATCCTATAAAACCCTTCAGGCTTTGCTCAAGCAAGTGCAGGTATTGCCAGGATTAGGAGCACGACTGCTTCTCTGCAGAGGAACCAATAACACCTGATGCAAAATGCTCCAGTTCAGAGCAGAACATGACCAGATGTACACACAGAAAATACTTTCATTACACTGCCAAAAGCAATAAAGACCAATAGGACTTTGCTTATAAGGTGATTGCAGGTTTTAAAGAACAAACAAACGCAAGCTCTGAAGAGAACTAGAGAAAAGCACTTCTGAGAAGACAYAAAAAGCATCTGACACTTTTCAGATTATTTATCTCGCAGGTTTGAAAGGGAAGGACTCGTTTCTCAGCAGTTGATGGTGAGTAACCCATTCCATACTGATTTCACTGAAAATATTTCTGAAGGGCGCTATTCAGTGCAACAAAAGAGCAAAAATCTGACCCATAATCTGTCTTCCCTAACTGTGGAAAGAAATGCAATTGGTCCCTGAGTACCATCAATTCTGACTGAAATCAATGGAAGCTGCAGCAGCTCAGAGCTTCTCAGTATTGGGCCCCACAGAACACACTTCAGACACRGGGTCCTTGAGTTCAGCATTACATAATTACTCTCTTAAGGCTTCAAAGTAGCACGCTTACCTTATTTCCATGCTGGAGGATAGGTTATTTTCCAAGTTTAAAAGTCTCCTCATTAGGTAATAACTATAACTCACCTACTATTTTCTGTATTCTTATGGTTTTGATACAAAACACCACTGTGCTCTCTGGAATCTATATTTGTGTGGTGTTCTAGTTCTGAAGCCATCAGAAAACAGTGTAAGATCCACCTTTCATCTGTACACTGATTTTTAATCTAATGTACACTGATATTTAATCTAATTCCCAGTATAAAATATTCTCAAGACAGAAAAAATTAGAACAGGCTTTTAAAAACTCTCACAGTCGTAGCCATATTAATCACCAGGAATAATGATAATATTACCTGGAATGTGAATACCACAATAATGCAATAGAACTGAGTATAACAAGCATTAGAAATAAATTAACATGTTAAAAAGATACATGTCACAAGTACTGATCTACGCAATTTCTTCTCATAAAGAGAAATTCCTTCCCTGATAACTATCTGTTAAAAATTAAATCAAAGAGAAAAAAACCCCACCTAATTCATAAGGAGAGCAAAACCTTGTTGATTAGGAAAGCTTTATACGTCCTTCTTGTACGTAAAACTAATTAGTGTGACTCATGGTTCCATTCATTATCTTTCCTAAATACCAATTKCTTAAGACTGCAATGACAAGTTATGGTTTTATGACAGTGCTATCCAATCTGCAAGCACGCTGTTTACCTATTTTACCAAATAACAGCTTACATGAGTCACAGGTGAACTCAGAACTGTCTGGTTTCTCTTCTAAACAAAGCATTTCAAACAAGATTCCTTAATTTAAATGAAAGGCTACCTAGGAAGCATTCTAGCTAACATGAACCAGGATATGTCAGTGTTTTAATACAGATGGGATCTCATCAGATTAAGAATAATGAAAACTTGTGCAGAAATTTGTTTCCTGATGAAAGTCATGAACTCTGATGCCAAACATCAAAATGGAAGCCTGRCAGAAGCCTCAAAGAAAGGGATGCAAAACCAAGGAACAGCATTTGGTTTCTTTCTTTGCTGAGTGAGGTGAATTTCACCATGTGAACGACTGCAGCCTGTCTGCTTTGCTCACAGCAATGCCAGGACTTGCTCCTGAAGATCCCAGCACAAGAGAGAAACCAGGAATCAGCAGCCTGAGGAGCATCACATCACCCAGGCAATGAAAGTCTGTTCCGGATTCTAAAAATGTTTGGTTGGTACCAGCTTAAGTTCGAGGCTCTGTCCAGTGGAATTACTTTATTAATGACACGAGAGTGTGCAACAGGAATATGCAAAATAACCAAATAGCTCACAGCTCTCCAGACAGCACTTTTTGGAATGCCTGGACCGTATCTCATCCTTAAATCCTACTCTGGAAAGCTCARATCCAAGCACAGCATTCTGAAATGATCCCCACATCGAAAAGGCTTGTGTGTATGGTGCCTGCTGAGTCTGACAGAAAGGCTCCTACCAGTTCTTCCAAGATTTATGGATTGCCATCAAAATTTTGTGTTTGCCTTGAAAAAGCTTTAGCATAAGAGAATACAGAATATGCATTTCAAGAAATAAACTAGAAGTAATGTCCAGTGCTCCTCAGACTCTCACCAAGCATTACAGGTGTAGGAGATAAATGGAGTTGGAAGTTCCCAAAAACACAAGGACTATGGATAAAAAATAAAATAAAATTAAATTGATACTTAACAGCACAGGCTTCTGTTTAAGCCAGATGGATCGCTGTGCTTCATAGAGGGTGTGCTGCTCCATTTCCTACYAGGAAAGGGAATTACAATTTGACCTGTTTCTAGTCCTGCAGGACTTTTGGCCATTTTTTTTTAATGCAAGGCAAACCTATCTTATTTCCCTAGTGAGGCACAGAGCTCCCTCCTGGCAGCTACTCACAACAGGGTATCAAAGGGACGCTGCAGATTTGTCCTCTTGAGCTTTCTGTCAGGGAGGATCTTAACAGAATGGATTTGCAGATTTCTGCCCAAGAAACCAGTGCTGGAATGAAACTAAATTCCATTTCCTTGTCTTGCAATTTCTGGATCCAGTTGTACACAACGTTCGGCTGAAAATGAATTTTTGTTTATGCCTCTCGTGCCTCTAAATACCAGGGATCATTATGRCCAAGAGACCTTGCAGAGCAGAACTTTTTAATTCAAGTAGCCATACCCAAATCACTGCACGAGATTGCTGTTTCAATAATACTAAGGTATTAATCCTTAGCCTCCTGTGAAGCAGAAAATAGCTATATTTTGCAGATGGGGAACCAAAGAAGATAGAAAAGCCATGCTCAGGAGATCTAGAAGTCAAGCAATAATTATCTCCATTAATTTTGAAACCTCACTTCTAAACTGGATGTTTGTTGACAGGCAGATGTTCAGTCAAAAATCCAATAACGCAATTAAGCTGGTATTAACTTCATCATCTTGCTAGCTTTGAAATGCAAACAACTCATGGAGAACTAATTGTTTCTATAAAAGCTGTTGGAAATAGAAAAGGGGTTGACCTTCATGCCAAGGGACTCCCATGGACTTTTTGTCACTTCTGTTCTACAGGTTATGCAGGTGAGGCTTGAACTGGGCATTCAGTGGGAGAGATGATGGGCTCCTGACCTCTCTCTGGTGGCACAGGGAGGTTTGAGCTGAGCTGCAAAGGCTCAGCCAAGAACCCTCATTCCAGAGAGGACCTGATATGGTGTCAGAGCTYGGTGCTGCAGGGAGGAGACTGAGGAAGGCTCTGAAAAGGTGTTCCTCGTGGGACTGCTGCCTTAACCTCCCACAAGCAAGAGATGGGGAGAGCAGCCAGCACAAAGCCTGAAAGCTGATTCCCAGGGGATGGTGGAAAAAGGAGGAGCAGGCAAACTGGGCTTGGTGTGGAAGCTGCTCTTTAACAGAGGCACAGATAAAAACTGCTTAGGAGGGGCAGGGCAGTGACATATCAGATCAGCTCAAAGCAGTGTCCAGCCCCACCTGCTCAAAATTTCCCGTTTGTTTCTCCTTCTTTTTTGAATTGATGCCCTGTTCTCCTTGCTACAGCAGAAGACATCCATCCATTTAAGTTCAGGGAGCCTGGATAATTTAGTCTCCCTGCCAATTTGGCCCTGAGCATTTTTACTCTCCATTTCCAAAGAAATGAGAAATGGTTCTGTTTGGTTTAGTGGGCTTAAGTGAAAGATAGATCTGACCTATTGAAAATATTTGACTTTTTTGGTAGAAAACACAACCGATATTTTGACATGACTGAGCACAAATCAGACAACAATAGCTGCAGTTGATAAAAATGTAAAGGCTTTTGTTTCAAGCCTGACAAAGGCTGACAGAAAAATTAAAGGACAGAGTGATAATGATGGATGGTCCTTGCTGTATTTTGACTGAGAATGAAAGAAATTTTAAGTGGTAAACTGAACTGAGTGATGACCTACCTGGGAAACAATCTCACTACTCTGTGAAAAATTTAATCAGCCTGTGGTATGTAGCACTAAATAATTTAGCAAGGTTTTAAATTCAAAGGGAGCTGCATTTACCTTGCACCAAGAAAATGGGATTGAACAAAAGGATCACTCAGCTTGAACATCATGTGCCAGTGGCTCCTTAGCACTTAGACTGAATGATCATGAATGCTCATGGACACGAGGTCAAGGGGTTCTTTTTACTAATTGATTCAGATTTATGAAACTCTGAAATGGCAATTATGTGCTTGACATTTTTGCTAGCAAATCAGATGCCATTAAAAATATCCAAACCCTTTTTAACAAAAGCTCCATGTAGATCTGTATCTTTAGTTATACCAATAAAGTCTTCTAGTGGATGAGTTCATATTGCATGACATACAGTCAGACCAAAATGACCAGAAATTAGGAACTGGAAAGAACAAATCAGGGACTGGAAAGAACAATAGTTTTCTCTTCTTATAGAAAGACTTAGAGCTTGCTGCTTCATTTGTGGTTTGTTTTTCAGTTTTTTTCCCCCTATTTCAAAAGCAATAGGTTTCAGTAGTAAATGAAGGAGGAAGAAGTATTWAAAATTACGGCAAAAACAGCCTGTTTCCTTCTATTCTCAAAGAGCCAAGCAAAAACTTGGAATCTGCACATCCCTGGCCTAAATTCTGTCCTTAGAAAGTTAAGAATATAACTCAAAAGAACAAAGCCCATTTCAATATTAGTTTTAGTACTGGTGTCATCCCAAATCACTTAAAATGAGGGCCTGATATCACACTGTGGCACATTTTACAACACACGCTCCGACCAGAACTGCTTATGACAAAATAAAAAATGTGATGAATATGAAAAAACAAGGTGTAGTCGCAAGTTATTTCTGATTATGCCATCTCATTTGACACTGAAATATGAAGAAGAAGTTAGCTGCCCTAAATTGTCTMGAAAGAACTCCTGTGGTGAATATCTCATTTATTTTGTGCACCGGAGCAACAGCAGGACTCACAAAGACCACAGGTGTGTGAAAGGCTGATTTCCCACAAGCAAAGCCAGGTCAGGCTCAGGACAGATGTGAGAGCTGCCAGCAAACAAGCAGCTGTGCATCCCAGGCAGGTGAGGAGGAAGAAGCAGTGGGATGGAACTACCTCAACGTGGTGGTAGSAAGACATGGCAAGGGGGGATAAGTTTGCAGGGCTGAGAGCAGTGATCGGCTCTGACTTCTCCCTCAAGGTGCATCTGCCCAGATCCAGGTCAGCAGAGCTGTGGGGCCCTGGGCAAGGAGGGCRGGAGGGGGATTTAGGGTATTTAGGTAAAACCCATCTCTGCCACCTTCTGTGAACACCCTAAAAAACAGAATAAGCTGAGCAGAGGCAGCGCCCACCCTTCACTTGCACAGATCAGAATCTAGGATTTAGTAGACACAGGGACTATGTGCTTTATAATGCTCACGGGTACTTGCTAAAAATTCTAAGAGTAACAATAAACACAGAAAGGAGAGGGGTTTCTTTTTTTTTTTTTTTTTTTTTTTCTTTTTTCTTTTTCTTTCTGCACAGCACCAGATGTTGCCACAACTTTGGCTTTGTCACCTGGAGACTGGAGCATTCTGCTGCACTCCCAGTTGGTGGAGCTGCACAGAGGAACTCCAGGAAACCCGAATCAAGCATTTCACGTGAAAATCGTCTAACATGAACAGCTGAGTGCTGCACTGGTGGCTCACAGCTCTCAAAATGTCGGGCCTGCCCTTTGAAGCCCTCAGTGCTTACTTTTGGGAACGTTTTGGTCCCCGCAGCACTCCAGTGAATCTGCTATCAGCAAAMGCACTCTGACTGCAGCTCCCCTGGAACAGAGGGAGAAGTTTGCAATGAAGGCCTGGAGATGCTGGAACACGCTCCCATTTCACTGCCCGTCACMCTCGCTGTTTGTCATCAGCCCAGCCATTTAAAAAGCTCCCTGTCCCTGCTCCCAGTGAAGCAGAAGAATAAAAGGTGACATAATGCACTGTCTCGCAATGTATTTACCTATTGCTGCTCAGTTCTGGTGGGGAAGATTKTGTTATCTGCAACATTTGGGCTGTAGTAAGCCAACAGGCTGTAATGCCTTATTTCTTAATTTCTCTTTGTGCTAAAACYGGGTGACAAACACAGATCTCCTAAAAAGGATAAATTTAACAAAATAATAACTTAAYCAGGTAATTAGATACTGAAAATTATTTTAGTGYAAGAAAGACTGAAATTCT
The DNA here is from genome assembly GCA_003546035.1 of Mixornis gularis. Taxonomy (NCBI): domain Eukaryota; kingdom Metazoa; phylum Chordata; class Aves; order Passeriformes; family Timaliidae; genus Mixornis; species Mixornis gularis. The sequence goes on from QVAJ01000013.1 coordinate 283,381, forward strand.
CAAGTARGAAAATTATTTAATACTGAAGAATCTGTTTTCAAGCCTTCTAAGTTTTACTTTATTAATGGTTATTAGTGCAAGATTTACTTCTAAGGACAGATCAAACCAAGTACTAAACAGAAAGATTAAGCTTCAGTGTTCTGGAGTTATATGAATATAATGCATACTTCGATTTACTCCAGAAGTACTTTAAGACCTAATTTTTTTTCCCTCAAACTTAGCACAAGTTTTGCCAGAAGTTAAACAAAGTTCTTTCCAATTAAATAGCAGCAATAATAACAAAGCCYATTGTTTTAAAAGAGTCAATCTGTGCTGTATAAAAGCTCACCTTTCTCATTAAAGTAGCCACAAATACTGCACTGAAGCTTATGCAACTTGCCTGAAAGAAACTAAGTAAAATTTGCAGGGTATGCAACAAGCTAAGAAAAAGAATTTGGTAATTCAACCTTTTAAATAAATAAGAAGAAATAGTTTTAGAGCATTGTTTGAGAACACAGTCTCAAATGAAGACACCTTACTTATAAAAAAGCACATATATATATATATATTTATATATATGTCTTGATTTTGTTCATAGCTCTATATTAACAAATACAGAAWCAGTAAAGAATGGACCTCTGCCCTGAAGATCTGTAAAATCATTTTTTGGCAGTACAGACCAAACTTTAGGAAAAAAAAGAGAGTATTGTTGCCATTTCACAACTGGGGAAATGAACACAGAAGAATTAAGTGGAATGTCTTATATTTTACAGATTACTGACCCTGGCAGGGGAGTTCTGAACAGATCTCCTGAGGCTCATTGTAATCCTCTGCCAAAAAAAAAAAAAACCAAAAAAACAAAACCACAAAAACCTCTCAAAATTGCATTTWAAAAAGCAGTTGTCTTTATACCTGCAGTGCCAATTTCATTGCATTCAGGACAAAAATGTTACCACAAAARCCACCAAACATCTTACATGAATAAAGCCAGCACAATTTTCTCCAGAAGCACACCATTCTATCACTATTAATATGGTGTTCTAGGCCCATTGCCACTGCTTAAAAATCACATTAGGCCTGTGATGTTCATTTTTATTCCTTTTAAGTAGGCAGACAAGCCATATTTTCTTGTTTTTCCAAGCCATAAAATAGGAGTATTCAAAATTAAATGAAATAAAGTACCGGCAGCTGGCCCTTGAAAACCTATAAGGAAAAGCTAATGCACAGTACAAATTCAGACACCAGCAGCCTTGAACAAAGATGACAGCTTGCTCAGAGTGACACTTGACTCCTTCTGTGCACACACATACCCAAAAAAAAAAAAAAAAAAAAAAAAAAAAAAAAAAAAATTCAAAAAGCTCAGCCAGGATTGCACTGAGAAGAAAATCAATAAAGAKAATTTTCCAAAATTTCTTTTTTTATGGGGACAGGTGCTGAAACTAAATGGAGGTAAACAGATTGCTGATCTCTGTTTTATTACAGTTGCTGCCTTCATTTTTCTGAGAAATTCAGGGCAAACAACTGAAGTTGCTTAAACAACTCCAAACTCCTGGCAATAATTCTAAGGGTAGTAAAGAGAGCTAACAGGGACTGTCATTTATTTTAAATAAGTTTGTTTCGAAATAAAATCAAAGGGTCCAACACTAATCTGAAACACTTTATCACAGCGGGATTGTTGTATCATATTGAAAATCACCTTGGGAAAGTGACTGGCACTGTGCAACCTAAAACATAGATTTTTGCTCTTCATTGCAATTTCTCTGACTAATACACTTAATTCTCATATTCCTATCACCAGAGTACACCACCTGAGAAAACAAGGCCCTGTCTTTCCAACCCTGTCACTCTTTCATGCTCTGTTTGTTGGGGTTTTGGGTTTTTTTGTCCTCAAAAGAGTTCTAGACACGTAGCTGAATTCCTGCCATGATTCTTTGGCTTTGTATAACACGTAACTATGAATGGTGGGATCCGTGCAATATTGTCAAGACTTATTTTTGTTAAAATYACCCAGCTTCCCTTCAGCCTGGCAGATATCTAGTACCTTAACTATCATGCCATCAAGCAGGATAGTTCACCAATGGAAATCACAGGGCTTTTTTTTAATAAAGAACAATTGATCATCTCTGCTAATTTATTTTAAACGAAGCGATACACAAAGCAGTGCAAAGAGATTTCAGTTCCTGCTCCARAATGATGAAAGCCATCACCATGAACTCTCCTCCATCCAGCACTTTCTGCATTTCAGCATCCTCCAACCCTCCCTGCTTCCCATCAATCAAGGGTTGGGATACCCACAGAAAATGTAAACCACAAAACCACTGGGGGAAAAAAACAAATCCACTGGTGCAATGACCCACAGTAATATCTGAAGAATAAACACTTTGCCCACTCCTCRAGTTTTTCCCTGCCAAACTTTCTTCTTTATTTGAAAGAATACTGAAAACAAGTGGAGAAATACTTCAAGAATTTCTTGCTTTAAGAAAAATGCTAACAGRGTACTGTAAGAAATGTGTTATTGAATATTTCTCTTTTATATAACATAGAAATGCAGGCTAAGATAAACTCCAGAAACATTCACCAAGTAACTAAGAATTAAATTTTTAAAGACAGAAAGTAGAATAATCAGTAGTAATGATTAATATAAAGTTATGGATGCTAGAAATACTAATGGTTTGAGATAAACGAATTATCTACTTCTCTCTGAGCCTCCACGCTCATCTTCACACGCAATCAGAGCCCTCAGATACAAAAGTTCTCAAAGCTCTCATGGTGCAGGAAAGGCTTCAATTTAGAAAAATCATTAACTCACTTAGTATTATCTTTATGGTTTGAGTTTCCTGAATAGTAAACGATCTAGATGGAAACAGAAGATCAATAACAACTTCTAAGTTATAACTTTATCATCAGGCTCAAATGAAATGATTGAGTTAATATTTTCTTCATGAAGATTGCATATGATGTTCATAGACATGGCAGTTTTACAAGCTGGCATCTCAAAAAAAGAAAAAAAAAAGGTAAATTGAAGTAAAGTTCAGRAAAACTGGGGGTATAAGCAATAGCAAAAAGGTGAAAAATTAGAGGGCAATCTTTGCTACCACAGCCAATCAGTGATAATAAACTCAACAGTACTGCAGGTCAGTTAAAACAGCCAAAAAAAGCAAGAGCAAAGATATTTGGTATACCCACACAATCTTTTCCTTTTCAGAAATCCCATTAGAACTGTCATATCAGCTAACAATACGTGCACAAAGAAAATCAAATATTTTCAAGTGTAGTGCATTACTAAAGACATTATCCAAACCCACAGGTTTTAGAACACATACAATATGTATTCAAATAGGAAAGGACCTTTACATATTAGAATATATTATTAAAGGTTATATTGATATATTTTATATATTGCTATCGTTCCATTGCAAAAGGGCTTGGGGACAGTATTTCCTGCTGCTGAAATACTCTGCATTCAATTTCAATGATTACTCCAGTATGAAATTAAAAAAAAAAAAAATCCAAAACCCCCAAATCTCTTATATGTAATATAACAAAATCACTTCATTTAAAAAGTTTTCTTTAATGAGAAACGGTATTTTAATGTAAAAATGTAGAAGTGCCAAACACATTCCCCAAAAGTCTTAATGTGGTTTGGAATGTTATTTTCTTGACCTTCCCAAAATACTTTTAAGCTTATCTGGAAAAGAAATTTGTATCTTATTTTTTTAAAGTCACCATAAATGAAGAAAGATCAGTTCACACAACTCAACTATACACCCCACTATTCAAGTATTTATCAACAAAAAGCAATTTCAAAGTTGCTGCCTTGAGAGTGTTCAGGGATAATAGCTRGACAATTCATCCATAAAATTAAGCCAACAACACCACCACAAGTTTCTTGACAGGCTTCTCATACCTGAAAATGTCAAATAAACACTATTCTTCTTCAGCCCAATAACAAAAGCTCTATTGCACAATTTCTTAATTCATCTGACTGCAGGAAATTMATCTGCATTGTGCTTTAGAGTCTGGACCACCTCTTCTAACCCAACCAAAAAGTCTTCCAAGGGAGAAGTCAGCTTTAATGCTGTGGCAATGATTTAATGCCTTAACGCCATTTTACAACATTGATGTAAAATTAGAGTATTTCAACRCAATTTGAAGGGCTGTGCTTTGAAGAAGATAGCTTGGGGGGGAAGKAAGGGTTTTGAGATTGAGCAAGTACTCATTAGCATGCATTTATTTATTTTCCAACTGAAAGCCCAGGCTCCATTTTTTCTGCAAGTTATCTTCCGTACTTTTAAATTTACTTTTACTTCATATAAAATGGGAACAGGAAAAACTTTTCACCTTTGTTTTAAGGACTCAATACTGAGACTCCTTTCTTTTAATTCAAACAAAGATACAAAAGAGAAAAATCTCAAAACTAAAAGGCGCATGTAGTCACATACAGTGAATTTCTAATTAAGTCCTAAGAAGTCTTCTGAGTCTCATATTCTTGATATGYCTTGATTGCTGTAAGGGCAATGTTTGGGTTTTTTACCAAATCCACCCATTATTGCAGCTATAAATGTTATTATTGTTACATCGCACCACGGCTCTGCCAAATTCTCTTTTTGCAAAGCCCAAGCTTTGTTCACATATAAAGGCAAGATGTTCCCATAGGCAAAAAAAAAAAGCTTTTTCTCTGAGGTGTGCATCTAAATGAGACATTTCAGGTCAGAAAAGTTTAAAGGAKGAAACTTTTAATAAAAGTACTGTCACCTCAACATGTAGCATCTTAACACCAAAACACAGAGCAGCCAAGATTACTGATGAGTGTGCTGCTCCACAAGGATGCTGCTTTCTTTCCCAAAATTTTTATGTGGTTTTGTTATATGTTTATAAAGATAAGTTGTCCAAAAACACTGCACAAGATTTGCCAGAGGTCTGTAGTGAAAATATTTGCAAACTGAAGGATCAATTGCCTATTCATTAAGCTTAATTTTGAAAGAAAGCAGACTATACCCTCACCTCCTCAGGTTTTTTTTTCAATTTTCTGCTCTATTCAGTTTCTACTTTTATAAAGAGATAYGCACAAGTGAGTTAGAGAAATACAGGAAAAAGAAAGCCCCCTGTGAGGACATCAAAACAGAAAAGAAATATAATAAGAAARTCTGACTGCAGGCAAATAGACCGACAAAGACAAAATAATCTATAACAGAGGTAGAAAAGTTTGTTTAATGTCATGTGTTCTGGATTCCGCAGAGTTTCCACCAATTAAAAAACAAAACAAAACAAACAAACACTTATACAGATGTACAAGTGCATGGTGCTGGAATCATTGTTGGGCACAGAAGGTGAATCTCTATAAATATATTTAGAGGTAGAATTTAATAAACTAAGGTGTCTGGTGAAGATTTGGCATAGTGCTGTTCCAGATATGGAGAACAGTCAGGCATAGAAATTTAGAACTAGACCAAAAAATTAAGAAAAAAAAAAAACGGGGGCAAAGAGACCATGAAAGAAGAAGAACGGATACATGGGAGAGAATTCCATGAAATGCAGACTTTAAGATCACAATTAAAGAGAAGTAGAGACCAATGTGGAAATACTTTAGAAACTATTGAAGGGAAGCAGCAGATGTAATTGTAAATCCAAACTTCCAGCACAAACAGCAAGAAGCCAAATAGATTGTAAGGTTGGAAAGTGAAGAGATCAAGCACCAGGCTTAAACAAACAAAAGAGAATACTTTTCCCCTCAAAGCACATAACTAAATTCAGAATCTTGTTGCCACAGGTTACTGTGGAAGCTAAGATGACAAATGTTTTGAAATGGGACTGGACAAGCAGGTGGAATATAAATAATGCTATAGTTTGGAAAGGTGCAGTGGGGACTTCTGGTCTTACACATTGTAGGAGATCATCTCTTGGAAAGCACATTTCAAAATACTAATGAGGTTGTAACTCGGTCTTTCAGTTGCTTTTATTATCAAAAAAAAGCTTGCCCAAGGGAAAAAAAAAACAACAAACAACAAAACACCAGAAAACAAACAAAATTGAGAGGATGAAGACACAGGAATATGTCACRCCACTTTTTATCCCCCAGAGATCCTCAGTAACTGGCTCAAATGCTCTCCTMGTTAAAATCTGGGCAATAAGAACTGCCTTGGCCATCCACAGCTGCTGATTCACGTTCATTTCCACACCGCTCTTCTAAAAATTGCTGCACAACACATTATAGCTCTGAATATTTCAATTAATTTAATGCCTGGCTGTAGACTGGCAGACCGGGATATTTCACACCAAGGTATTCCTTTTCAAATAGGGCTGCAAATTATCAGCTGCTGCTGTTTGCACTAAGGAGGTTTCTCAATGATGTTCTGTCACTCACTCCAAGGTGGTGCTGARCTGAGTTTTTGGCAGTGACACCCAGAAGTCGTGAACTACTCCTCCAAACACAGCAGCTGTGTGTCTTCAGGTTGATTATGATGGAACACCTCCTTCCTCAACTCCAGCTAAATCACTGCGGTTATTACCAGAGCTCTGCAAGCAGACTCTGTGTTTTTGGGTTGAGCAACACGAGTTTGACAGTTTGCTCTGTTTGCTGGTGATTAACGACGAGTATTTGGACAAAGGTAAACAAAAATTCTTAATAAATTGGAAGAGAGTGAAAATTGCCCGGGGCCCATTACCAAAGAAAGGGTGTAATATATCTAGGCAGAATGTGCACTTCTAAAGCACTAAGCTTGCCAATTAGAATACAGAAATGACAACAGCTACAGGCATTAAAGCCTCTGCCTTTGTTACTGCATGAAACAAATGTTTGAGCAAACTACATGTCTTGCCTTTGTGCTTCTGCCTATAAACTCTGACTTTGTACCCACCTTCCTGCTTCACAGAGTACTCTCTGACATTTATTATTAACAATAAATGTTAAGAAAAATGAAATTAGCAGTCACATTGATTCGGCAAAGCAGCACGAGCATATTTAATAGCCCAAGCCTTTAACCTTATTCAAATAGATTCAATTTCTCTGAAGTCTGGTTTCTTTAATTATACAAAAAAATATATAAAAATAATTTTTATGTTGTCAGATACTAATGGTATTGGACAGATTTCCATTCATCTGCTTACAGCAGTATTTATTTGCTCAGCCATCACTTACCATCAAAACAATATTACCCCATCATCACCATTCACAGGGGAAAAAAATATTACTCTTCTGTACAATTTTGTGTTTGGGTCAGTCCAGTTAAAGGCATGAGACACTCTTTACTTGGTTGTATAATTAATATGTATAAATACTTTGCTTACACCTAATGTCTAATTACGATAAACTATATTTTCCATTTTTAGCCAATGTTCTCTCTACACTAAAGCTGCCTAAATCTTCTCTGAGTTAGGAAGATAACTCAAAAAACTGAGAGAATTAGTAGATTGAGTATCACTCAAGATAGGGAGATTTCTTAGAGAGAGAAAAAAAAAAAAGGAGAGAAGCCAGATGAAGCTCTTACACCATTAACACACAGAAAGAGATAAAAATCTGTTGAAGTGAAAAAAGAAAGGAATAAAATGTATGGAAWCCACAGTACATATATGAAAAGGAAAGCTGTGAATCATGTTGTCCTTCCCTGCCCGTGCAGATGTCCACTGTTTCCTCACACAAACTGGTGTGGGAAATCTGGGATGTCCCTTGTCTTAGAAACCTGATATTCAAGGTAAGAAGTCATATGATTAATGAGCTCCAGCAAAGCAGTAGGACAAAAAAATTACATCAACACGTTAAGCACAGGGGAAGGGATGAGAAATCAAAGGATGGTTCCAGATATATTTAGGAAGATCATAATAATAATAAAAAAATACATCCTCTGTTGAACAGAAGAACGCATCTCAGAAAATGATAAAAAGTAGGTTTTCTAGCCCCCAGAGAGAGACAGAAAAAATATTGTATAATTTTAGGAGGATTATGGTTCACTAGAGACATTCATGAATGTAATGAGCTAAAGAAGGGGTAAGGCTGCTTAAATTTATCTGTACAACCGATTGTGCCACACTTGATAAAATAATTGTGTCAGTCTCCTTTGTACTTAAATAAACCTTACAACTCTGAACCCCAGTAAGTTGTTAAGTACTAAACATCATCTCATGCTCTGTCACAGAACTCTGATTGTTTCAGAAACCTGGCAAGCACCTGACATTTACCTTCTCTAGTTCCAGCACTGAAATTGCAGAAATGCAATTAGGAAAACTCGGGTACTCATAACAGAAAAGGTCAGCAGTGAGCAAGCTAAACCTGATAACATGCCTAATGTGCTGCCAAACATAACAGAATGCCTCCCTGATAATGGATGATTTTACAGACTGCCAGGAAGTTGATGCAAGATAATCAGATCAACAGGGGACCCACCACTGTGCGAGAGCGGGAATGGTGAAATATTCTTTGATAGAGTTCTATTGCTGATGGAGAAAGATCCCCCATTACAAAAGTCCGTATTTCCAGAAATAATCACATAAATAAATTGGGCAGAAAACACAAATGACAGAAGTTTCAACATATGGTGAGTGCAGAAGCCGTTACCTCATCAAAGGCAGAGCACTTTGTGCCTGCAGCCAACAACCACCACACCACCGCCTCTGGGATGCAAAAAGACATTTTTTTCTTTTCCTCTTCTTGTAGCAGCCAATGTAAATAGAGGTTAGAGGGTTTAGTTTTTCTGCTTGTCTTTAACACAGAAATACTCACGCAGCAGTACAGGCTCTGTGTTCCTCATGCAAAGATCTCCTCCTTACTTGTGTCACTAATCCTACACAAACTAGTGGTGAACTTTAAGAAAAATGAAAAGTAACTTAAGTGTTTCTTTTGATAAATGACATTTCATCAACAGTGCCAATAAATATCTCATTACTGAAAGCTGCACTTACTGGAAGTTTTATGCCAAATACCTAGAGGCAGGTAAACCTGTAGTGAAAAATGTTTCTGATACCTTACAACCACCAAGGAAATGTACACTTGTTGTAACTGAGTTCATCACGAGCAAATAAAACCTACAGAACTCTCTTGTCTAGTTAAAGACTAAAATTTGCATTAGGTTTTTTTTTTTCATTTTATTTTGTCATAGTTATAGAGGGAAAAAAGTACCATTATGAACTAAAGTCCTGCCTCTATATTCTCTTATATTAAAAGTCAAATTATGGAAATCATAACCTTGCAGGAATTACCTGTGATAAGACAACATCATGTTTTGAGATCCCTAGATACAAATTGCCAGGCTGTATTAAAGGCAAATGCTAATTTTATATTATAGTTTCCCCTAAAGCTGATTTATATCAATCTATTTCATGAACAATGTAGAAGGCAGCTAGTTTTTCACATGACACATATTGTTGCCTAATTTATTAGGGAAAAAAACCCCACAAATATTGTAACTTAATGTGAACCTTCCTATTTYCCCATTTCATTGGAAGTAGTATAATGCATTTAGGACATGACACAGTTTTGAGTTATGACTATAATGATGGGCCAGGTGATATCAGCTGACTTGCATGAGCTGAATTTTCTCAGTAGCAGGCTGTAACTTGTGTGAAGTATCCGATGTCCTGCCTTTGGTGGCCTATAAAAAGCTAAGCAGAAAACCTCAAGCACACATCTGTCTGATATTTCTCTTCATATATCCTTTTGTAACCAGCTTTATCTTAACAGCTGGGCCTGAGGCAAATATTTAGGAAACAGTGTGCAAAACAGGTGCTTGCTTAGCAAAAAAGTTCAGAGTGTAAGTGAATATATTTTGTTTAAACTGTAAGAAGAGAGGCATGCCAATAAAAGAAAGCCAACACACTCCCCACAGCTAGACGATAGCATCAATAAAAATTGCAATTACACTTCCAAATGTTCTTGCAGTTCTTTCCATAATGACCATAGGCACCTGATTGTATCATCTGGAGAGGTTAAAGCTGCACGGAATGCACCAAGGAGAGCACACTCACCATGTACTATCAGGACATATTCTGTGCTGTTCCGGCCAATGGGRTTTTTTGCTTCACATCGGTACGTGCCGTTGTCTGTTTTGTTTAGGAAGCTGATGCTCAGAACCCTGCCATTGACAACCATCCTCTCCGGATCTGGCAGTTCTCCACCATCCTTTGTCCACAGTACTGGTTCTGGCCTGTTGGATCAGAGTAAGGCATTTATTTAGACAAATGAAACATGTATATATGCAACATGTACATCAGGAATAGCAGCATCAGCAACTTTGGAATAGTCACCTACTACCACAAGAATATTTGAATTACTGTATCTGATGAACTGTCACGGTTACAACCTTACCATCCCGGATGTGAACTGCTAAAGAAATTGAAAGAACAAGCAGAGAAATAGGAAAAAAGATAAATAAAAAAGGAAGCAGAATGGTACTGCAACAGGCCAAGATCTTTCCTAAACTAAAAAAAAACAACAGTTCTTGTGAGGTTTCAGGGCCCACAGATGCTTGGCAAGGTAAGTGCAAATAGGATGACRTGGGTGTAAGTGGTTTGTAAATGGATTCTTAAATCAGACCATTCATATTCACGAGTGAACTTGAATGCACTGAGTATTTTTCCTGAACTGGGCATATCWGTCCCAAAGCAGCACCTGTTACCCACCACCTAAACTTGTTTCTCTTGCTGCACTGTGTCACAGCCCATCCCTTTCCCCACCTTTTCTTCATCCTTCCCTTAAATAATTCCTTGTTYGACACGTTATCACAAGCAATGTAAGATTTAACTGGAAATCCTGGACTGTCTTCTCTYGTCTTCTCTTTTGCCTGATGCACTCACATCAAACAAGCCAAAAGCAATGCCCTGGCAGTGATAACCCCCTAGGCAAGGTAAGGGCACCACAGAGCAGGGAGCTGACAGCCCTGAAGGTTCACACACATCTTCCCACTGGCAAGGCAGACCTAACTCCTTCCTAGAGACTCTCCAGCAGCTCCACAGCCCATGAGATCTGCCTAACAGACAGCAGGATGTATTTATTACTGGCATGCAGCCTTTACTTGTGTGTAACAAGATATTACTTTTGAATTTACATGAGGGAAATCACMAAAAAAGACAGGCCTGTAACTGGGAATGAAAGGTTGGTTTACGGAATCTTGCCTATGTAACAGAGCATCTCAGGCCCTTTTACACCAGTCACTTGAGCAGGATATTCCCAGCCTGGGGATTCAGGGCTACCTTGCTTGTAGCTTTGTGCAGCATAAGAAGCCACATATCAATCTCTATCCAAGCATGYCAGTTGTATGACTCAGTAATAAAGCAAAATATAATACACTGTTACAAAATCAGCAGTTGCCAGGTTATTCGCTAGTTGTACTTAAGAAACACTTAATTTCACTCATTTGAAGCAGGTGTTTAAAGCCTATTAGATATAATAAGTGCTGAGAAAAAGAATTAAAGCTAAATACTTAAGGAGAAACATTTAGTCAAAATGTGGCCTCATAAACAGAAAAATAGTTCTAATGGCTGTAATGACATGATTTTCTTTTGAGTTAGGCAACACATGTAAACAGAGAGAATTTTTCTGAAATGCACATACTTGTATAAAATTCAAATTAGTCTTTAAAGAAAAAAAATATTCTGAAATAGAATAGATTTACACACATTTTAGCAACATTTTGGATGACACTCTGTTAAAATGTTGTCAAACTTAGTACTTAGGCTGGCTATTCTCTGAACTTTTGATTTTTTCCAGAAAATCATAAGCTTAGAGAATAAAAGCAAGGATTAAGAACCAATGGTGTGATGGGCCCAATTTATGCCTTACCATAAATATGTCTTAATCCTCTTCCTAAATTCACTTTCATGAGCTGGTACCCACACACACATTATACACAATGTACACAGTTTATTTCTGTTTAATGCAAGCAGAGAATCCAGATGTCCACGCTGGTGTAGAAACATTACCCTACAGAGCTCCCAGCATTAAGGTGTGATTTGCTGTGATATGTGAAGGTGGATTTGTTCAATTTTCCGGCCAACTCCTCGTTGTTTCCCATTTACCAGCTCACTGTGGATCTGTAATCCCAGGAGTGGGGACTCTGAAACACTTCTGCTACAATGTGCACCATTACCTGCATAAATGGCGTGTTAAAGCAACTTCTGTGCAGCGGTAATTTATGGAACTTAGGTTTTAAATTGAAACTAGATGGCATATCCTAGGGGAAAACCTATAGGATAACAAATAAGTATGAAATGGAGCCGTAGATATAAATTATTCAGGGAGCTCTGTCACATTGTAATACACCAACTCTAGTCTTAGAGCACTTAGCTGTGGTTGCAAAATGATGTGTGGCAGAAAAGCCAGGGCTTAGGGAGAGGCAGATCTGCATTCTCAGGGTGCTGGGGAAGCTGCTAATCAAGAGTGAATGTTCAGCCAYGCTGTGCTGTATTTGTGGCAGCAGCAGAGCAGTTCCTGGGCAGCAGGCCCGGGGCCAGCACATCCTGGTGGCCGGGCACAGCTCTCCCTCCACCTCATCTCACAGTGCTGCCTAAAGCAGCAACTCTGTCAAACCACAGAAATAAATCCTGCTTGCACTTCTGGGAAGCTTTGAGACACCCGGTCTAAGCAATTCTCTGGTCAGGCAGAAGTGAGTTAAGAACAGGAGACGTGCTCGTGCACCCAGGCCAGCACGCCGCTGTGGTCAGCAACACTGGGATGGCTGTTCAGGGGAAACATGGGAGTACATCCATTTCCTGCTGTCCATCCCTACTGCACTCTACCAGCAACCACAGGCATTCTGTCAGGGGTGCTGCAGGCCACATCACTTCTTCTCTTTTGTATCTACTCATTGTTTAGACCCGCTGCTTATAAAAATACCTTTTTGGAACCTGCTTATGGTGTCTGTCAACCCAACCTCCTGTACCAATGAATTCTGGAAGTCCTGCCAYGCAAAATGGTATTTAGTTTAATCTGTCTTGCACTGACCTCCTAGAAATGGCAATGAATGTTGCAGGACATGGTAAGTAATACAATTTCCTATTATAACCTTGCTGTAAGTTATGACGGCCTAGTACTTAGCAGGCCCATCTCTCCCTCTTTTTCTCTGTTTGTTGGAATTTGATACATTCTGAGATCATCAGCAGGGAAAAAGTTACACAAAAAAGAGGCAAAGGAATCTGAACTTTAGAGTACATTGGGTATTATTTGGTAATTTGCTTAGTACCTTCATTCCCAAAGATGAAACAGTGGAACAGCTTTCCTTCTCTGTCACAAGGCACAGACAAGTGTGAATTCCCCACAGTTTGCCCTACTGAAACATGCCCACAGGAGCAGACCCAGACAGAGGTTCTTGCTCTTACCCAACATTTTGAAAGGGATGCTTTAGACATGCTAAAACACCTGGCAAATATGTACACTCCTTATATTGAGCATTTTCTAGCACATACATCTCTAACATCGCAGAATTTCAGGTTTGTTTTTTTTTTTTTTTAATATTAATGAGTTGCCATAATGCTGTCAATTCCTACATGAACTGGAACAAACAGGGATGTTTGTACACACAGTACCTGCCATTTGTGCATCCAGAGAAAGCCTTAGAAAAAGGAGCTGGTTTTTGGTACAGAAATCTGAGTTTGTTAACTGTCTGCATGTTAGCTTTAAAACCTGACGGAGAGCCAACCAAATTTGGTATTCTTTTCCAGTCAGAATGAAACRGGATTGAAATGAAGGTATAAAACACTGGTGGGAAGTTCCACAATGATTCATGTAGCAGATTTTTCTGAGAGAAAGAGTCTCATTCTGTACTTAGAATGAGACATTGAATAAAACAATGAACTACCCAGCTGAGGCCTGTCAGGCTGAGGCTTGGCCTTGAAGGCCTTGAGGCCTTGAAGCTGTTGCACAGGTGGAATTAATTGTGGCACAGCACAAAATTAGATGTTAAGGTAGTAATGTTAGATAGTGGGTTTTCTGAAGGTCACTGAGAGCAATTATTAGTGGGCACGTTTAGCCACCTTAAAAGAAAAATCAAACAGTGTTTGTTTGGATTCTTYCTGTGCTGTATTCCAATAGAAATGTCGCTCTAATTATAAACTATATAGAACTSTATATAACCTGCCATCYTAAGCAGAATAAACGGAGAACATAGGATTAACCATATTGGTCGGATCATATGTTGCTCTGGCTCAACCTCTCCTTATCTCAGGGCCTCCCTGCAACAGATTCATGTTTTATATTGTGGTACTTTTCTTACAAGTAACTGAACAAAGAAATGGTAAATACAGCAAAACTATTTTCTGGTCTTGAGAGTAGAAAACCTTTTCTTTCACAAGTAAGAGAGAAAGGTAAGGGCAAACTGAAATACGTTGGGGGAAAAAATAAATTAAAACCCACATGCTTGATTAGAAAAGAACACCTAGGCACTGCCTTACCTTTTCAACAAGTTTACAGAACATGAAAGTCAACAGTTATATTTGTCTACAAAGTTGGGTTGTTTATTTTTTAGCTGAGGCCTTTGAAATTACACAGGAGTATTTTAAGACAAGTTTGCTAATTTTCTTTCCCTTTCTCCACCCTTAAGCAAAGGACAGTGATGTTCCAGAGTTTTTTCTCTCTCTAGTGAGATTTTTATATTTAACTATAACCGTTAGCTTACCCTTCATTTAAAAATTACACATCTATCTATTGCATTATGTYTTCTTTTTGAATGAAGTGAATTTAAGCAATAAAATCCATTTTCTCTTGAAACTCCTTGGCTCTGTGCATTTTTGTTGCCCTTTTCTAATTTTTGTGTGCAGAAAGGTCATTTACAAAGCGTTCTTCACTGAGTCCTTAGTAAACAACACTTGGACAAACTATTGACCCATGATAATAGGACAGAATAACCTTTCCATTTCCATAAGATCACACTCAAAAAAAAAMCAACCCTGACCAACCAAAACRACAACAAAAAATCCCAATGCCACCTTTTTACATGTCCAGTCTCACTGGAGATATTATCATCCAGCTGGGTATTTAAGCATCCTGTCAAAATTCTGTACCCAAATGTGGGTAAAAATAAAGATGAAAAGAAAAATTTGAGGAACACTAACAAAATAAGTRAATTCATTATTTGGAGTAGGGCCCTCTCCAACAATACCCTTTAGTTCTCCAAACAGGGGTACGCTTGTGCTCTCTGAAGTCCATAAAAAACATAATCCAATGGATATGCTCMAATGAGTAATGGAAAAGGCATCACAAGATTTATCAGAGTGTTTCTTGTTGAAARCCTAGTGCAAAGTTAAAAGTCATCTAAGGGAATGATTGCTTCATTAATTTGAAACTTATAGTTCCTTTGTATCTAGAAACTGGATTTTTAGCTTTGTCAGTTAATCATCCACTTGAAAGTCTAAACCCTGGGGGAACCTCTTGTTTATATAAAGTCTCAGTCTGAGGAGTCATATTGGGATGAGCTGGTTTGGGAGCATTTCATCTATCAAAAACATCAATATCCACAGTCTCTAGCCTTTCATAAAAGGCTTGGATAGATGGATTTTATTTTATGAGATAAGAACTCTCTCTGATTTTYCTAGTTCTGCAAAACCTGAGTAACCTTGACAGAGTCTTTTTCTCCCCAGAAGAATTAGTAAAGAATATCCTAAGTAGCTTTCACAAAGTTCTCTTATTTTTTAAGAAAGAAGCTTCGAACATCTGAGTTGACTGTTATTATATTTGCCTCTACTTTTCTCTTTTAAGCATCTCAGCGGACATAACGTAGCCTGAAAGTATTTATAATATTCTATACTAATGCTTTTCAAAGGGTCAAGAATTAAATTACCAAAATACATTAAAAAATGAGGTGTTAACTAAATATAGATTTCAACTTTTTATATCATAAAAATTTGACAAGAATTTACAGCTATAAAGACAACAGGAACAACAAAAAAGTGTTGGAGAGAACTGCAGTGTAATATGTCTTTGAAAAAGGTGTATAAATAATAAACATAAAGAGGTAAAAGGAATCTCAAATGGTGCTAATATTCATCATTTAYGGGGAAAAACACCAAAAAAATAGAAAAAAAAAAAAGATAGCAGAAAAGGAAAGCAAGGAAGCAAACAAAAAACCCAAAGCAGCCAAAAACCAAACACCCTCATTCCTTACCTTTTGTCCTAGACAGTTAAAGCCCTTGATTTGTTCACCACAACTATTCTTAGGTGACCTCCCTGCCTGTATCTTGCTGTGGATAAATCAGGCAGTCCTCTCACTCTTGCTGGATTACAGGTGCTAACCATGAGAGAATAAATTTGCAGCTGAAAGTCCTTATCCCTCAGCAGATTGTGACAGCAACTGATTAAAGTGAATCAAGGATCTTTTCAAAGCAAAGATATTTACTCTTCTACCCAAAGATACAAAGTGTATCTTGTTAGAGGGTAAAAGAATAATTTTTTCATATTCATGTTTCCTCCTATCTACACTCTAATATTTCCTTGCAACTGGTATTAAGGTTCCTTTCAGGTCTAAAACCTTTGCCTGTGGGAAGTTGACTGTTCTATTTGTGCATTAWTTTTCCTTTTTTTTTAATATCAGGATAAAAGCCCATTTCTTTTYATCCTTTCGCACCCTTAGAGTCTAGGACACCCTTTGACCTAAGGCTTTCCACCTTGAACACAACTGTGCTCTCTGTCTGGAAAGATTTTCCCAATTGATCCTCGAGCCATTAGAACTGGAACTTCTTTGAAACTACTTACCTCTAGTTTTTCCCTTTGTGCATATCATATACCCCTTCCCCCCAAGAAAAAAAAAACCCACAAAACAAACATTTACTTTGCTAGTCACTTTCAAGAAAGCAAGGCAATAGCAGACTAACATTCTGAAAAGTGCCTAATCCACATACATATGTATATATATACATATATATATGTGAAACTTCTTACCTAATTCCAGTATTATTCACAATCTTCTCAGAGAAGTATAAAAACCCTGCTATAATATAGTAACATATAATATATAATAACATTTTGGGGAATGGCTTTCTCATTGCCATGAGACAGATGAACAAGAGAACTTATGTGAAATCAGAGGACAACTTATCAGTGAATTGCATCAGAAATATCCCTTGTATTCTACTATTGTAGGCAGCAGGGAGGCTAGAAATGGGRAAAAAAAGATTGTCTAAAAAGAAAAAATAAATGACAAACCCATTAAAGGTTTGTGAGGGAGATGCCATTCTATAACCTGTCCTTCTGGTATCYCAATTCACACAAATCTCTCCTGCATTTGTCATACACTACAGCTGCTTTCAAACTTCTCGTGTCTCATTTCATCCCCCTCCCATTTTTGTTTTTTTCTTTTCTCTGAATCTAACCAACTTCCCAAACAACAGATTGGGCACTTCCACTCCTTTATTACTYCTCAAGACATTTCTGCACCAGGCAAGCAGTCGTATCCATGAAAGGCAAAATTCACTGAACTAATTAATTTATGCCTCCCAGCACTCATGAATCTAGAAGCAAAAAATGGAGGAAGAAGAGGTTGCCATATTTCCCAATTTTCAAGGCCAGGCCACCACTTAGGAGCAAACAGAACTGAAGAATGCTGTTAAGAATATTGTTAAACTTAAGTATACCATAAAGAAGACAGATAAACCTCTTTTAAATACACCATCAGGTCAGGGAATAGGCACTGACTTTTTTTCTTTTTTTCACAATAAATCTGGAAAAAAACTTTGACATTTTAATGCATTTTTAGTAGCTCAAATCAAATTCCCAAGTATTTTGGAACACTTTTAGTAGCCAGCTAATAACAACACTTTTTTATATGTATTTTAAAGTCTGAGGCTCAAAACATCTTAAGTTCAGAGGAAACACTATAACCTCTGCAGTTTACGAACAGCTTTAATAAGAAATCTTTAAAACCTTGTCTTTAAAAAACAATGGCTTGTATGGCTATACTGTTCATTTTATGTCACCAGTTTATAAATAATTTATATTCCTTTTAAATTTTAACCAGGAAAAAAAAAGAAAAGTCCTCCACAGAAGGTCTTTCAAAAAAAGATTCCTGAGGCTAAAAAGGCAGAAGGAGAGGTGCAAGCCAGTAGAGCAGCAGGAAAGAGGAAAAAAAAACCCCAAAATAAAAACAAGCAAACAAAAAAAAACCCCAAACCACATTAAACCATCTTATGCCATAAATCCTGCCTCACTTGCTGGGGAGCAGAGGGCTTGCAGGAGTGGTGGCCACTGTGAGCTACGTGGCAATAGCTCAAGGACAAAGAAGGAGGCAACACTTCACAGGAAACATCTKCAGGTTGGCCACAGAGTAGATAAGGTGTTTTCCAATTCCTGTAAAGTAGCAAGGATGCTGGTTTTGTATCCRAATTCTCATACCCAAGGCCTGATATGGGCAGGCTGCACAACGCTGCACCTGCTCAGGGGGATGCACATTGTATTATCTGCCCTTCAGCAGCTCCCACAGGTAATGGATAAGACACACCTAATGACAGATCAGAATTAAAGAAAAGTGACAGCCTTGTTTTCAGGAGACAGTGCAAGACAGCAAGGGGATTGAGACCTCCAGAAGGTGCATCTCCCTTCTTGTTGCAGTAGGGGAAGGCAGCAGCAGCAGAGCTGTGAAGCTGCCCCCTCATCCAGAGAATGGAAATCCAGCAGAGCCAAGAACCAAACTGATGGCCAGGCAATCTCACACAGGGGAAGAAGTGATGTCCACTCACAGAAAAAACAATGATGCCTTGAAAGCTTCTTTAAAATTCTGGAGCTGAGAGTACTGTGGATCAGCACTGGAGCACGTCGATAATATACGCCCTTCCCCTGTTCTGCCTGGGATTGGTGCCATATATTGATGTGCAAATTACAAAGACAAATCCCTTTCCTTTCAGTCTCATAAACTGAGACCTACACTCTCAGATAAGAGCAGGGAAGGGAAGAGAGGAGAAACTATATACAGATAAGTGAATATAAAGATTTATTGTCACACCTTCCTTAAATATTTTACCGCTGTTCCTAAAGGCTTTTCTCTTTCCTGTCGGAGTACAGCTGAAATGATAAATGGCATGTAACAATTTTAATCACATGAAAAATTGTTGATTAAATATTGAAATCTTAATGGCCTGGTTTCACTATAATTCTAGCTCTATATGTTTCTAATTATGCAGTCAGTATTCAAACAGCTAAATCTTTGGGMTTCCTATGCTGCTGTTTACACCTTGTTGATTCCTTCTTAACCTTTAAGAGCTATTGAGAAATTAGCAGATTATTCTTTTTCATCAGCTGTAGGTAAAGCATGACTATAAGAACAAAGGATGATGGAAACTGCCATGGATTAAATGAACAGTATCTGGAAAAAAATGCATTTCAAAGACATGCAAGTGTCAGCAGTATTAAGATAATATGGTGCTCAAGTGGATGCATCAGAATGGCTGCTGAAAATTACTGGGATTAACCAGGAACTATGTTCTTAATGTTAATGAAGTACTGCTGGGGATAGGAAAGCTGCAGCAAAGCATAATGATAGGATGTGCACACCTTAGTTACTATGCATGTCATAGAACAGAGGAAAATAACATCTTCTCATCTGGCACATCTTCAGACCCGTTTCTAGCACTGTGTCTCCTCATACCAGTTTACAAGCATGCTGCATCCCCAGCCAGGGGAGCAAGCACTGAGGAAAATACTGATTTATCAGAAATAACAGGAAAAACAGCAGAAAGAGCTTCAGCACTGCTGATTTTAAATGCTTTACATTTTCATGTCACAGGATTAAGAAAGTTACATTTTCTTAAGGTAGCCTCCTTTGCATAGGTTAAACTGAAGTGCCACATAGAGATAATGGTTGGGACTGCAAAAAACAAGAAGCAGGCAGTAACTGCTGTCAAATATTCAGTTCCTTTTTCATTATGTCTGTTGGTCATATCTTCAACGCCATATGAGGTCGAAGGGTACATCATGGAATTAATGAGCAAATATTATTACGAGGGGTTTTGTTCCCCTTTGACAAGTCCTGATTTTCAACTGCTTAGATATTTCAGGCTGCCACACTGATGGATGTTCACATGCCTAATTTGCACTGCTTTGAATTTGCCTTCACTGTGTCCCAACATTCACAAGAAACTTTGTCTCTGTTATTACAATAAGCTGAGAAATCCCATCTAAGAAACGCCAGCTGCGTTCTCTGAGCTAAGGTCAAATGCTTGCTGGCACAAGAATCAAAGAGGAAAATGAAGAGTGGCTGATTCATTTCCTCTTTTTCCATTAAGTAAACAGTTGAAAATCTCATTCACAGTTATTTGCTTGTCCAAATTCTACTTGTTTGAAATCATTGCCTGTTGATGTAAGACACAGTCAAGGAGAAGCCTCATTAAACTAAAATTCCTTCCTGCACTTGAGGTGCAGTRACAACATCCAGAGAGCTGATAAAAGCACCAGTGCTGCATCTTGGATGACAAGCAAGGACTTCAGTGCCAACCCTCATTAACCAAGGTATGCTCTTCTTGACTTTCAATGCATGTAAGAACATCGTGAAGTTTGGGAGATGAAGCAAAATATCCTCTTTTCACCAGATAAGAAAGCATCATTAACTAGCCATTTCTAAGATCTTCTGTTGAATTGTGTCTTCTCAGCAAGTAAATATGTGTTGCGATATACAGCAGTTTATAGGAGCACCAAAGGAATGAAAATACACCATAAAATTTTTGTACCTCAGTTACTTTTTTCACCAACGTCAAAAAAGCTGGTATTGAAGCCCATTGAATCATAATGAATAATAAAATGTTTTATGCTTTCAAAATAATATAACAATATCCTAACTATAACACACTGTGAACTTACAAGCATTTGTATTTCAGAGCCAAGTTCTATACCATGGTTTGTGTCAATTTCTTCTGCATCTAAAAATAACTTCTGAAATGCTAATACAATAAAGGGGGAAAGAGACAAACATTATTTACTTAGAGAAGTTTGTTTTCTTTTCCCAAATGTGCTATTATCTCCAGACAGAGGGGAGTGCTTTAGTTCACACAAACTCCTCTCACACAGAAAATTATTCATTAGTAYCTTCGTGGTAATAATTTTAGCACTGTAAAGGAGGTATCTCCAAGCTCTCCATGGGATCCAGCTCCATTAGCACCTAGTCCCAGGAAGCCACAACAGCCCATGCTCAGTGCTCAGCACAGAAGGAACAGCTGTACTGAGTCAGACAAAAAGTTCAGCTAGCCCAGACCCTTATCTCCAACACCAGGGATAAGCAGATGTCTAGGGAACAGGCCAAGCACAGATCTCAGGCGTTGCTGATACCAAGCACAGTTTAAAAATACTCTGTAAACCTTAAGGACTTGCCTTTTCATGAACTTAGGCAGTTTTCCCTTGCATTACTKTGAATTTTCACCATCTGTCATACCCATCGACTACAAACGCCCAAAGTTTACCAGTCATTTTATAAAAAATTATGTCCTTGCTTGGCAACAAAGCTGGTTCTTATTAGTTTAACTTACTCTTAAGCATTTCTGTTTGTAGAGAGAATGAACTAGCAGTCCTCAACAACTACCTCTGTACCATTTACAATTTTGGAAAGATCTGTAATGTTTCCTTTCTATACCAAATAGGCCACCACAAGGTCTATTTGCTGTGCCCTTTAAGGGTTGTATACAAAATGTTTATAAAACAGGTTTTTCCCTCTGCAAAAAGAATTCCAACCYCATTAAATTTTGCCTTTATTCAGACGTCTGCTAATCCTAGTCCTCTTTATAAATTTTAGTATTTCAGAAGCTCAGATGTCAGTTCTATAGACATAGACATTCCGGGATCTCTCCTGAAGTTCTGACCTAGCCAGGTGGTTTTAAGCATAAAGTTTCCTGCCACAGCTCATAATTCATCAGTCTCAACCTTGAATTCCCTTTGAATGCTGGAGTAAAACCTTCTGGTCCTGCTGACTTCCTATTGCCCATTTTGCCTGTTTGTTCCACAACCACCTCCACAGTCCATTTAAATTTTGCTGGTGAGCATCYGAGAAAAGAGGGAATCAGTCTGTAATGTACCCAGTTTCCTCTGCCACAGAAAACATGGATATAGCCAATCCATCTGGCTTTATCCTGTAAACCTTGATTCTCAGCTGACCCTAAAAATGTACTKACAAACTTTCCATTATTTAATTATAATAAAAAAACCCTATTATTTTCAAGTTTCTTTTCTAGTCATTCCTTAAATACTCCTGCTTTTTTGGTTGTTTGGCTTACTGATTTTTTTATATTGGATCTGCCACGATCTAAGAATCTTCCCTTTTCTTTTGAAAACAACTTCAGCTTTTCAAATTATAGCTTTGCCCTTCTTATTACTTTGATTTCTCTTCTGTTTAGCCTCACCAACTTCTTCTTCTCAAGGGATTCTGCTAGGTGATATGTATTGACCCTGAAGTTCTAAACTCTTTTTTTATTTTTCTAACATAATACTCAGACTGCCTGGAAAAATTTAATTCTCTTAGTTGCCCCTTATAACTCCTTTTTAACAAGATTCTTCATTTTTATCTAGTCCCCCTTTTTGATGCTGATTACCATATAATTGCCCAGACTTTATTTTTTTGCTTCTAGGTACAAACAGCAAATAAATACTTTTTAAAGAAGGGGCTGACTGAAGATGGTGCTGAGAGCTCCCTCAGTCTGTGCCATCCTTTGGAAGATTCTAGAAATCCATCCCACCTTTACAATTCCATTTTAAAAGTGAATCTTTACAATTCCATCTTAAACGTGACCAACCCAGTGTTCCTAAGCAGGAATAAACCRAAACAACGGGAAGAGGTGATCCAGGTCCTGCAGCCCCTGGAGGAAAATACTCTGGAGCAGCATTTTCCTGTGCAAGACTGCAAATCTCRGGCTCAGTCTTTCCTCAGCTCTTAAATAATATAAGTTTTGGAAATGGTTTACCATGGTGTTTAGGATAGTATGGAAATTTCATTTTTAGCCAGCCAAMCTCAGGTCTGAGAAATCTCCAAGATCTTCCTTGCAATGCAAAGTCAAAGGCTACCTCAGCCAAACAACGAATAATTTGTTACTCCAATAATAAATTAACACAACCTATATTGTTTCTTTTAACTGTTTACTGTCATGCCTGTCAGAACCACAACCCCATTTATCTTGCCATCTCCATTTTTTCTGAGGTTATGCTCATCAAAGAGCAGTGCTAAGCTCCTCTAGAAGGATGGTGTTCTATCCTGCTAGCTTCCACCACGTTCTTGTTCTCAGGRTACTCTGCTGTTGTAAATGTGGGGTAAAAATTCAGATATTCAATGAGCTGGTGCTCCCCATGACATTGGGTGTTCCACATAACATCTGCTACACATAGTCCTGAACTCTGAAACATAACCAATATAAACAGCGTGATTTACAGTGAAAAAGCTATACTAATGTGCTTTTTTGTATTCTACTGCTAGCAGTTGATTTTAAAACTCTATAATTTTATGTGTAACTGTAGCTAAACACTTGTCTACAGAAACTGAAGTATCTAAGAGGCTGAACATCACGTCCTCTCCCAAAACTTCTTCCTCATGTTTTAACTTGCAGTCTGGCACTTTACTTAGAGTTAGTTGCTCTGTATTTCAATTTTATCTATTATTCTATTCCACAGGCCTTTTTTATTTTAGCATGTGTTTCCACCTGAGAGCAAGGAAAAGAATTATTTCAAAAGCCATACACATGCAAAATGGATTTAACGAGCACTAAAAGTGCTGCGTGCAGTTGTTTTTCATACTGTACTTTCTGCACTTTTATGGGTAAACACTGCAAAAAAGGGATGCTTAAAAAAGAGGAAAAGCAATTATTGAATTGAGCCTATTAGGCAATGTGATCATTTTAGAGAACACTAAAGGGGAAGTTCTTAAGCACTGCAGGAGGCTTTATTGTAAAGTGTAATYTTCAGACAGCCACTAATGCTCCCACCTGCTTCTTTCTGTGCCACACTTTTTATAACACCAATTTCCCTGCTTTCTGAAAAATACTCAGGGAAAAAAAAAATTACAAAAAAGTGTAGAAGGTCCCAGCTGCGAAAAGAAGCGACATGCTCCCAGAAGGACAGGAYGTTTAATACAACCCCAAATTTATTCTATTGAATATACATACTGWATCTCAGCAAAAATGTTATCTGCTTCATAATATGTTATCTACTATATCATGGCATAATTCTACAGTGGAGGTGTAATGTCAATTAAATATCGGTGTAGAAAGTATCAAGCTGAATATTCACACATTCCTTTAAAATAATTGGCTTTTACCTGCAAAGACAAACTACCTATCTGGAMAGTTTCACCAGGCAGATTTTTTCCTACAATTCATATGATATTCTTCGTAAGATTTTAYGGAAAATGAGCACTCATTAAATATAATGTATAATAGATGCACACACTAAATCAAGGCAGGAGATATCATTAGCGTGAACTCCTTCAAAATTACAGTAATTCAAAAATTGGTCAACATTTCTCTGTGGTTGACAATAATCAAAGGAAACAGAGTGATTAACATCAGCTGACATGGGATATATCACATCAAATGAAATTAACAGGAGGCTGGGCTTGAGTTAACAATCACCTACTCAAACAGAGTAAGTTCCTTCTGGAGAAATAGC